>VWPU01009739.1:36003-89062 GCA_013398955.1 Callaeas wilsoni | reverse complement strand
CCGGCTGTGCTGGCCCTGCTCGTCCCTCCAGGGTGGTTCTAAGGGAGCTCAGGCCTTGAGCGCCGGCTGTGCTGGCCCTGCTCGTCCCGTCGGGGCCGCTCTGAGGGAGCCAGGGCTGCTCTGAGGGAGCTCAGGCCTTGAGCGCCGGCCGTGCTGGCCCTGCTCGTCCCGCCGGGGCGGTTCTAAGGGAGTCGCAGCCTCGAGCACTGGCCATGCTGGCCCTGCTCGTCCCGCCGGGGCCGCTCTGAGGGAGCTGCGGCCTCGAGCGCGGCTGAGGAGCTGCGCAGCGGCAGCGAGGAAATGGAAACCCAGCCGAGGAGGGCCCTCTCTGCTTCAAACACGAGCTACCCTGGTAATTTGGAGACCTCAGCAAAGTGAGCAGAGAAGCTGTATGAGCAGGCTTTCACATCCTATTGCCTTCTGGTCAGGGCATGGAGAAAAATAATTTACCAAGGAAATGATCTCACAAAGGCATAACGTAAGAATTAGTAATGTCTAAAATAAAAAAATCCTCTCTGTATGTTATATTTTCTTAGAATTTTGTTGAAAGAGCCACTTTTCATATTAAAAAAAAGCTAGATTTTATTTTATTTTATTTTATCATTTCATTTCATTTCATTTCATTTCATTTCATTTCATTTCATTTCATTTCTTGTGTTACTTCCTAATGAATAATCTCATGGAGATAAAATTCAGGTTCATGTGTACCAGGCATTTCAGGGTATAAAATGTCATCGTTAATTCCCTAAGCCATACATTGCAAGATTACCAACATTAAGATTACACTTAAAAGGCATCTGCAAATTCTAAGGACAGTAAAGGTCATTAAATAAAATTAACATTTCCCTGTACTTCGAGTAGAATAAAGCGTTTGGGTTCCTGCTGCAGGTGTCGAGCCCACTCCATTTTGCGTCTCCAGTCATGACCAATTTCATATGGGAAGTTATCTTTATAACAGGGAAGCTTCCTTCAAGGTTTATCTGGAGCTACACAACAATTTTAGAATAAAAACCAAATAGGAAATTGTAAAAGACAACGTCCCCCTCCCCCCCCCAAATAATCTAGAAACAGTTAATGAGGGAGAATTACTGCTCCTTAACGACATGGAGAAAGATTAGAACACTTGATGAGAACATTGTTGAAATTTTTCCTTTCTAAGGTGTTCTGTGCTGGCTGGGAGCCATTTACTCCTGCACTGCAATTGAAGAGAACATTTGCCTCCTTGGTTTTCCACTCTAATATCTCATAGCACAAGCAGAGCTTTTGTTATGCATCAGCAGCTGCCAATATTTTAATGAAAGGCTCCAACAAAACTGGTTGTCCTTTTCTTTTCCTTTCTTTTAGCTGGCAGCTCTTCAGAGTTTCACTCCCCAGTTCAAACCCAGTCTGCTGCAATCTCTATCCACAGCCCTCCAGGATCTCCCAGTATTCTCCCATTACAAAGTGATTGACTGCACTGTCAGAACCTCTCAACAAACTTCCCAGTTTCATTTAGTCTGCAGGACTTTTGTCTTCAGCAAAGCAAATTCCCAATTCTATCCTTTCCTCATATTAAGCTGGAAGGAATATTTCACATCAGATGGGTTCCTGCGGAATCCAGATATATTTAGCAAAGTCTCCAAGTCTGTCTCTTCGTCCTATGATCTGCATTTGTTTCTCAACATATAAGGCCTTTCTTTGCCTCTTTTATAAAAGGTTTTAATTTTTTAATTTTATTTTTTTAAAATTCTCGTCCGAGTGTGTATTTCTCCAATATAGGCAAAAGTAAAATGTCAGGCACCTAAGTGAGCCTGTGCTTAAGACATATAAATCTGCAGAAGTTAAATACATGGCTATACGCTCCCTTGAACTCTCAGTGACAAAAAGATCTGTGGGCTTTTTGCACTGGACTCTGCTGATGTCTCTGTTTTATACTATTGGTAACAACAGCACTTAACCAACTTCCTTTCTGGCATGATATTCCAAAGACCTTTCAGTAAATCAGTTGCAATCAGGGGGAAAAAAAGAAACCCTTGAAAGATAATAAATGCCAATTCATTTGTACAACAAGAATAATGAGGCTGATTGCAAAACACAGGTTAGAAAAAAACCAGTGGAAACACTATGAATTATATTCCTATTCATGACACAGAATTTAAAAGCACAGAATTTGCCCAGTTTTAAAAAATTCTGGAGAGCTGATAGTTTTTTACCCATTTCTCCTGGCTTTGCTGATTTATCTGGCAGTGATATGTCTGTGGAGATATAACACTGCTTGGCACACTAAATAGTGTCACTTTCTTCTGATTCTGTCGAGTTTTAATGTTGACTAGCACAAGGAAATGTTAACCTCTCCTGTTCTCACTCTTTCAGCATGATTTCTAATACTTCTGACACAATCCCTTGCACATCCTTATTTCTCTGTAATTACATTAACACTATGATGTGCCTTCACCTGGGACTTCATCAGGATTTCATCTTGTAAAGAAAAAAAAAAGCCCTAGATCACTGAAGTCCTCTTTTCTTATGAAACCACCTTCAAAGCCTTAACCTCAATGTTTCTAGAGATCTGTCAGCTTAGAAGTAACACCTGACACCGTCAAATTATTGCCATTATCACATCCAGGGCAATCGCTTCTCCCTCCCCTGCCATCCCAAGGTTTTCAGAAAACAAAAAGCAGGGTGTCTTTCAACTTTGAAAGTTGTTAGCCACAGGTGTGACTTAGATTTATGGAATTATTGTACTGTAGTGTCCCAGGAAGATTTAGCAGAGACTGATTCCAGCCGCACCAAGGATGACACACATCAAACTCCTTCACGGATGCTTGTTCACCCATCAGATTGTATAACACTGACCTTGGAATTGCTGAGAACTAAAAGGAGTAATGAGAGAGTTGGATGTGTGTGGTCTGGATGCCAGGTCATTAAGACTTCTGGTAAGACAAAACAAGGGTATGATGCAGACTTTCTACCTCAGGCTGTGAACTTGTCATCTTACAAGAGAAGTGAAGCCAGTCTGCCTAACTGCCTGAGCAATAAATAGAACATCTTTCCCAGCACACAATAAAAGCAATGGACACCTTCTCCTTCAGTTTTTCCTCTTCATTCTCTCATCTAACATTGCCCTGAGCTCTTCTGGAGTGCTTGTTTAAGAGTGCTCACTGTTGATACCCATAAGCAATTAGTTGTGGTAATGGGGCTATTTTTTATGCCACAACTGTCATTTTATGTTTACAAACACGACATCAAAACTTCAGGAAGTGATGGGACGTGGCTTATTTTTTGCAACCTGAAACGCTTAAGATGGGAAAGAAAAATACTGTAGTTATTTCCTAAAAATTTCCCAGAGCATGTCATTAAGCAAACTGGAATGTGAGCAAACACAGGACCTGGGTCGTTGTTGTAGAGCTATTTCTCTGCTGACACAGTCTAATGCTAAATATGTGTTTGATCAGATGGTTTCTTCCCTATGGCAGAAACCTGCCTATGGAACAGGAGACAGACAGGAGGAAACTCAGCAAGGATTAGCCTGGTTCACACTGGACTAGTAAGAAAGTGTTCTATGGGTGCACAAAAAACCTATTTAGGGTTTATTAGGACGCCTGCATGGCTGAAAGACAGCTATTGCACTGACTGACCTCTCCCCACTCTTGATATTCACAGAATTTAGGGCAGCTGGGCCAATTTGGTCTCCTGTATCTGGCAGGACATGAATTTCAGTTACCTTAGTGTTCAGCCCAATACCCTGGTCTGGAGCGAGGCATTTTGATCCTTGACAAACCTGTGGGGACTGAAGACAGCAGTGTCAAATCCATTCTTCAAACCACAGTGCTGACTGGAGATGAACTGGAAAAAGTGGTTTGCATTGGCTCTTTTCCTACAGAAATACAGGAAAGCCACATGTCGAGGCAATTGGCTGTGCTCCTCCTCTGACTGCTGCTTTTGAGTTGCCTCAGCTTTGCAGTAATAACAAGTTGCCTTTCTTGCCAGATAGTAAAAACTTCATTCCTGGCTATTGTGTCATGAAAATTGTTGAGTTGCTTTAGAGAAAACATTTGTTAAAGGCTAATATATGATCTTTGGTCTTCTGAGGAATGTGTTTTCCCTCCTATGAATGGCTTCACCTTGACCTAAATAAAAGCACAGCTTGTCCTCAGTGCCCTGGCACAGTCCATACATTCAGCCCTCGTTTCCCTAGGTCTTTAGGCATTGAGTTGGCAGAACTTGTGTCTTCAGTTATTGCAACAAAATTATGCTTTCAGACGAGGGAGATAATCAGGTCCCTTTAAAAATCAGGTTTATGGGAGCTAATCTAAATGTGAGGTTAACTCATTTTTAAAGCAGCAGCTTAAACTGTCATTAAAGTAACAAAATAAAGGCCTTTAGAGAGAAGAGGACATTAAGAGGAACGAACAGAGATAGCAGGTTACAGAGTTTTTTCCTGCCCAGCAAACAAGTAGTAGAGCTAACCACTTCATCTTCCACCTCACATAAACAAGTAGTTGATGATACAATAAACACAGCAAAAGTGAATCTCAGTACTGCAAATGGCTTTATGCCAAAGCACAACAAAAATCAGGCGCTGAGGCTGGATGAGCTCTTTACAAACAGGCAAGTTAAGACCGTAATATTGCACAAGATCATTTAAAGCCTCTAAAAACCCTTCAAATTTCTCTCCCTCTTTCACTGGCACTTTAATAAGGCAATTCCCAATATTTGACTTGTGAAATAGCCTGGAATATGACAGTTGTATCAGCAGCCTGTAGCGAGGCTGTTCCTTATTGGCCCTCTGTGCACATTTGAAACCCCGTTTGTACCACGATGAAAGCCGTACCTATTTCAGGGCTTATTTGCACAGAGGGAGTAGTTAAAAGTTTTGATTACTGGGACTGCAGATGGTGGGGCTGATTCTGGGAGTAGCAGGCTATTCTCCCAGTTCCCAGCATCTGGAGACCACTGGCACCCATTTTTTTCTGAACTAAATGCTTTTCATCTGATAACAAATCTGTGACTCACATTGTTCACTTCAGCAAGCCAGCACAGTGTCACATCAGCTTTGTCCCCATCTTTAAATATATTCATGCCATCTGTCTCTTGGTCTCAACTGGTGAAACAATTGCAACGTAGGTTACGTACAATCAATTCCCAGTTGTTCTGAACAGCTTGAGATGTCTCACATCTTACTCAGTGGCTTGTGGAAGAGACTGGTAAGTGACTTTTTATAGGAAGATGATCGGTTTAGGATTCCCTTTGCAGACATTTCAGATGGCAAGAAGTTCAGATTTTAGCTTGATATCTTTGCACTTTTTCTCCATATGGTTTTGGTTCCTCTTGCAAAGAAATGTGTTTGTCTCCATATGTCTCTTATCTTGAGTTTTCAGTGTCATCTTTAATTAGAAATTGAAAATCAGTTGGTTTGATTTATATCAATATTTGTCATTGCAGCTATTGTCTTTCAGGCAATCGTATTCAGATGTTAATGTCAGATTAAAATTATTCTTTATAGGGTCATAAATATGAAATATGCAATTAAAGCATTGCCATTTTGAAACAACAGAGTGTATGACAGACCCTTGCTCACGGTGCCTCAGTCAGCACTGTCCTTGTGAGAGAGCACTGTGAATCTGTGTCACTCAGACCTGCCCCAGCCAAACACAGATGAGATCTGGGACTGCAGGTGCGACACGGTTCGAATTCAGAAACCAGGGGAGTTAAATTTGCTTTCAGCTCTTGTGATCACAACGAAATTGTCAAAGTGAATGATGATGCATCACCCAAGTGGAGAATGTAGGTGGTCCTTGCTGAAAGCTGGGTATCAGGAGCCATTGGGTGCCCTTACATCCCTGGGAATACAGCCCAGGGGGAGCAGAGCGCTGGTCCCTGGCAGGATGCAGCTGCTCCTTCTGGGGATGGAAGCCTAACCATCCACAGAG
Organism: Callaeas wilsoni; assembly: GCA_013398955.1. Classification (NCBI taxonomy): domain Eukaryota; kingdom Metazoa; phylum Chordata; class Aves; order Passeriformes; family Callaeidae; genus Callaeas; species Callaeas wilsoni. The sequence goes on along the minus strand of VWPU01009739.1, from coordinate 83,150 downwards.
AGAAACGTGGAGATGTGGAGAAGCACAGGCCTGAACAGGCAGGCCAGCACTTGTCACACAGATTTGTAAGCAAAACCACTCTCACCCAAATTCTGTTTCTGAAAGTACATCATATTCCTAATTTTTTTTTTTTAACTTGGAAAACTTCCAGCTTCCTTATGAGATTACTCCACACTAACCTGTGGGTTCTAGTGACAATAGGTAGGTCCTTGCCTTGAAGCCTCTGCAAAGAACTGGGATTTGTCTTTTTCTTTAAATGAAAGGAGCCTGAACAAATGTAAAACTTCATTTTGGTAGGTCCTTTTTTCATCCTGTACCTGTAACCTGCATTCCTCTTTCATAGGAAACCCTGTACAGTGACAGAGGTGACCCTTTTGTTCTGCTCCACATGAGCAGAGGTAGCGTGAGAATCTCCAGCATCCCCTCATTACCTCTCCCAGAGGTGGTAATGGGCCCTCAGATAATCCATAAATATTGCTAAGAACTGTCTATGACGAGCTGTACACAAAAGGTATTTGATTTATCCTGCAAATCACAGGAACAAATGCTGCATACTCCTGCATGCCAGCTACTGACACGCTGTCTTCAAGCTACTTATTGGAGCTGGTTATTCCCGTTATTTCCGCATTCCCAGAGATCATTCTGCCGTCAGGAATGGCTGCAGTCTGAGTGTTCAGAGCTGTCCCCAGCAGGGAGTAAATCCCTCTTCCCCACAGCCCCTCACAGCACGTGGCAGGGAAAAGGGAATCTCAGGGCTCCTGGAGGAGTAAGGCAAAGCAAGAATTTGGCAGGACTGATGGCGTGGAGGACTGACAGGTCCTTAAAAGTTAGGGAGCAGGCAAAATACTCATTTTAGCAAACTTCTAGAATTTTTTTTAAATGCAAAGGAAAGGACACAAATTCAAGCACAAACTGCTCTACCGTCTCCTCCATCTGTGATCAACAGCGTCTGGAGAGATGATAAATACCTTTGAGAAATGGCCAGGCTCTGTTCTATGGGAATTTTATTTCTGTGTAACATTTTTGATCATTCTGTCCGGTTTTCAAGTAGAATTTCTTCTGCTCCCAGCCGTTCTGGGAAACCCTGTTTTGAGACAAGATATCTTGGAAATTGTTGTACCACCTGAGATGCTTCAGCTCTGTGCAGGGCTGTGGGGACATTGACTATCAAATAATAGTAATATCAATATCAATATCAATATCAATAGTAGTAGTAGTAGTAGTAGTAGTAGTAGTAGTAGTAGTAGTAGTAGTAGTAATAATAATAATAATTATAATATCTGAAGCACTGCTTCTGGACACTGACCTGAGTAAAATCAGTCATATTTTTGGAAGGCACTCAAGTAGTTTTAGCCTCCACATTTTCTTCTCTCCTAGTAGGTAAACTGATAATAAATCAGGGTCTTTTACTGAGGTACGGAAGAAACAATCTGTTACATTGGGCTTCGTGGGTCAGTGCTTTGATGTCTGTGCCAGTATAAATCTGAGCTAAAATGTATTTCCTAACTACACGGGGACAACAATAAAGAATGTGAAGGGAACTCAGAGGATAAGTAGACTCAAACATGAATAATGAGATAGGCTTTCAGTGGACATTGCGTTCATCTGCATGAATAAAACGGATCTGGTTTGGGTTTGGTTCCATCCCCGCCACTGGCAGCGCTGTCCTAGGAGGAACGGGACCCTCGGGGTGCCACCTGCCGTGCCCCTGCGGGTTCCTGCTGGAACAGACTGGTGCAAGGAGGGGAAGGGAGCCACCTGCTCAGCCCCCTGCTCAGCCGCGCCGCCCATGGCTGGGGCAAGCCGGGCTCCGCGCCTGAGTGCCACCCCACCTCCTTCCTGGAGCTCCCCTGGCACATCCTGGCTGAGAAACAGGGAGAGATGGCGAGAAGGCTTCCAGGAATTTGTCTAGTAAGAAGGGCCAGTGAGACTGTGGAGATGTTATTGAGAAGCAAATTAAAATGCAAAATATGGCGGACTCATACTGCGATGTCTCCAGTGAGAAGTCCAGTGAATATCAATCTAAATTAATTTTGGCCTCTTTAATCAATCGTCTCTTTATGAAATACAAATAAAGCCACATCAGTATGACATGTTATTAAGGAAGAAAAGACAGTTGCCCTAAACTTCTGGTGATAATTTACATAAATGTCGTTTGAGGCAGCAAGGTTAAGACCTCAGGCAGAGCATTATAATATTCTAAAGATCATCAGCAGCTTCACTGCGTACAAACCAAGAAACAAAGAGGATTGGTGCCCTGGAACCAGGAGGTGCTGGAGGAGTAAGAGAGAAGGAATTTAATTTGGCATCTCTGCAAATCTTAGAGAGTTTTTAAAGCATAAAAGGAATGTAAACAAGTCATCAAAATAAAATGGCCTGAAAGAAGAATATTTAGTGTATTTTTTTAAAGAACTATGATCCTCAACTCATCCAAAAAGATCTGTTTTTTGTAAAAAATCTGTATAACTAAGGTCCATGATGGTGTATTTATTATACTATAGTATTACTGGGACAGGATTTGTATTACTGTAACTCCCAAGTCACCAGATGGAAGTGGGACCCTGTTATGTCATGTTTGCTACAGAGGAATTTCACATGGGGAATTTTATTTTCTAAGGAGTGGAGAGATGGAAGGAGACTGATTTCCTAGGGATAAACTGGACATGACTGGTTAAACCCTGATTAAAGCTCAGGAAATGCCATTCACAGCCAGTGCCCAAGCCAGTGCCCAGCCCAGCTCTTGCACCTCTCTGGCTCTCATATTCACCAGGGGCTTTCTTCACAGAAAGGTCATCGGAGCACATCGAAGGCTTACTCGTTGCCAATTTCTCTCATCAGGTCTCTAATGTGTGTTTTGCTTTCCTTCCCTCCAGCCTGTTTATCATTTATTCCCATTCTCCTGTATAAAAAAATGAACAAAGACACTTTCTAAAGGCCATTTCACGGCTTTAGGGAGCTGTATTCAGGAGAGTAATGTGTGATCTAAGGCAAGCTGAGGAGCATTATTTTCCTATCACCACCCCACAGATGATGGGGAGTGACAGATTACATGCCAGTCACAGCACACTAGGCAAGGGGCCAGGCTGCCAGGAGTTCTGTCCTTTCTGGCTCCAGCCAAAGCATTGTTGAGAATGAAAGAATGATTTATAAATAGCTCACACTGAAGTCAGTCTATCATAGAGGCTGCAGATCAGCCTGGTCTTTATTCAGGCTGTTCAAGATGATGTCTGTACGCTCTGTACGTGCAGGTGTTGCATACAGAGCCTGCAAGGATCATGTCCCAGAGCTATTCCGTTCCTAGCTGTCACCTTTCTTTGCAAGAAAAAGAAAACCTACTGTGAGCACATTTAGCTTCACTCCCTTCATTCCCTTTTAGCTTCCCTCTCATTTGATAGATTCCACATTAATTTGTACTCTCTTAGAAAGACTTGTTTTTAAAAAAATTTCAAGTATCCCTCCTTTCTCTGAAAAACTGACAAGAAAAAAGAACAATATCTTATTAGCAATCATGTTAACAGATCTCCCACAGAAAGTGTAATATGGAGAGTTAGGATTCTGTGACAAAAGTAAGCAGAACCTTCTGCCAAAACTGAACTGAGTCAGTCTGGAGCCATCACAAATGAGTCATTATTCTCTAACCTTTCCCTGAATGTTCACACACCAAAACTATATGTTTTTTTCAAGACTTTCTGCTTATTCTATGAAATGAAGTCTATTTAAATCAAAATATGAGTATCCTCAGTCTGATGAGAGCATTTGTTAGCAGTCCTAGTGGGCCCATGACACCTTTATGCAGACTTCCTACAACTTAACGTGTGGGCAGACCTCAGAAGACAACCCCACCCCAGCCCAGCATCTTGTGATGCCCCCAGCCTTTCTGTCCTGTAGCTGAACACAGCTACCAAGAGGTGTCTCCTTTTCCAGGTGAGTGGCAGGGGACGCTGCTGTGGGGCCAGCTGCAAGAGACGTGCAGCAGCATCCTCTGTTTTGAGGTGACCCCTGAAATGCTGTGGTGTGGTGTTTTTATATGAAAGGGCCTGAAATGGGACTGGATTTCTAATGTATACCTTCACCTGGTGTATTTTTAAATAACTTCTTTGAAATTAACTTTCTGCGTTATCCGTTAAACTCCTTCTTGGCACTGCCAAAAGGAGAGAAGATGAATAAGGGCTATTTCTTTCAGAAGAGAACTCCTAAGCTACAATAAAATTTTATTGCCAAAAGCAAAACCAGAACAGATTGGAAGAGAATCTGTGCCCACTGAAGATTTTTTTTTAAATTATCACTAAATATCATTTATCCTGTTTTAATCTTATGCACAGAACATCATTGCTCCTGATATATTGACCAAGAATAAAACCTGACAAGTTACTCAGGAGCTGAAGGTGTAAGATGAAGACTAATGAATTATACATATGTTTTGGGCATAGCTGAAATCAAGACAGTATGGGTCTAAATGGGTACTCACAGCTACCAAAGTCATATAATCTGAAATTTTCAGCCACGTGCCTTCTGTCTGTTCTGCATGTGTGAGCAATGACTGCCCAGGGCATCAAAAATGGTAAAAAAGATGATTACACTGCAGCTCATCCCATTATTTGTGGACTTATTCTTTTGGGGTGGGAGAGGAAGATAGGCAGAGACAGAGAGTCAGACAGGTGGGTGCAGCATTCTTCTTCTGCCATCTACACCCATAAATCTCTGAGACAGACAGTGCCTCTTGCCAATGGAAGGGTGTGAATGAAACCCTGGCTGCCGTGGAATGGACAGGTCCCCAGGTTAGCTTCCTTACAGGATTCATTTACCCTATAAAAACCTCCCTGCAATCAAAGGCTGCTTCTAATATCTGACACGGAGGTTTTATAGTTACCTGTGCCTCTTAATGCCACAGTCCCTCACGTTAAATCTATCCCAAGTGGAAAATGGATCCAGCTCCTCTCCAGCATCGCAGAATTCATGTTTCAGGGTTTGTGGTGTTTTTCCATTAAGTGTGGGTCTGGTTCTGACGGTGCTTCCTACCAGGAGCAGTGCAGGGACACAAACAGGACAATTCTGTGCTCGCTTTGCCTGCCCTGTTTCCTGTTTTGTGCCTGCACGGGGTAATGCTGAGCTGGCAAACACCAGGAAGATGGTGACGAGCAGCTCTTTGTGCAACAGCTGAAAATAGATCTGTTTTAAAGAGAGCCTAAGTGTTATTCATTGATCATGTCTGTTATTGTCTACATAAATAGAAGCAGCTGATTGCAGAAGTCCTCCACTTTGGGAAAATGAGGATCACGCTGCCAGTTTAAGGCCAGATTGCACATGGCTGATCAGCAAACTAAAGGCAGAGCAATGGGAAGGGCTCTGCCCCAAGGCAGCAGGATACTACACAAGTTCTGTGGCTGATCCTCTCCTAGGGGTTATCCAAAGCAGTTAAAAGTCTAGGGAAGCTTTTATTTATCAAGAATCTGCATAGTTCATGAACTTGAACCCTGAGAAGCTGATTTACGTGGGTAAGTAGACAGTTACATTGAAGTCATTGACAGGAAAAACAGAAACTGTGTTAGCAAGGATAACTAAGTCTCAGAAATCTGGGCATGCACTTAATCAGCAGCAGAGTTCTAAAGCTTCTGTGCTGCTGGGTGTTTGTATTATGTGCATTGGGAGTGGCAGTGTCCAAAGCCAGGTTGGATAGGGTTTGGAGCAACCAGGGATAGTGGAAGAGGTCCCTGCCCATGGCAGAGATGAGCTTTAAGGTCCCTTCCCACCCAAACCATGCCATGATTCTGTGATCCTATCAATACTATTGCAATAACCAGTTACAAGTAAAATTATTTGATCAGGTTATTTATGACTCCTGGGGTCATTTTGCTCCCACTGCTCCTCTGACCAGAGGAGGCACTTACAAAGTTTGGCAGTGTTCCTTCATCGTGAAGACTGAAAATTTAATTAAAATTCTACCTGTTTTTTTCTTTAACCAATAACCTTTTTATTGGTTCATCTCAGACAATAGGACTGCGATTTTCCCTGAATCTTGACACAAGATTAATTCTACAAGTTGTTAAGTGCCCCTAAAATCACAGCAGGCATTTCTTGCAATGAATCCAAAATAATTATGTTTTATTCTGCTCCTTCAACCTTTTCAGTAGTGGGAGGTCAGGACCTGCCCTACCATCAACTGGAAGTTGCAAAGGATGAACTTGGCTTGCAGAAGGAGAAATGTAGAAAACATTGGGTCAGGCATCTCAGCACTTCTGAGAAGCCCACCAGGGGCCCAGCAACATCATTTGGAGGCAAAACACTTTTCAAAAAATTCCTTCAATGTTTTAGACTCCCTTAAAGCTACAGCATAAAAGCCCATATTGTCAAAGATTAAAACAAATATCTTTTGTCTTAGGGTCCTCTGAGTCAAGCTATTCTTAGAGGAAGCATAAAAAATGGAAAAGAAAAGAAATAAAAGCTGTACCACTTATCTCTTTAGTGTATAGAAATAGCAAGGCTAGGCTAATCCAAATATTACTTAGCCAGATCCTGGTTTGATATTCCAACAGTGCATATAGTTCTAAACCAGTATTTTAATATTGAATTCCCTAAATAATTATTCACTGTAAAATATATTCATTCCATAGAATTTTTCTTTTTATTTTCAGGGAGTGAATCTGGAAGTCCTTATTAAGGTAAGATGCTGCAGAAATCCACAGGGTTTACCTGAGTTAAGAGCTCAGGAACTGGTCCTGCATATGCACATAAATTGCTTTGGGAGCTGGAAGACTGTAATGTAACAAAAGAAGAGTCCATAATGCATGCAGGCTTCTGACAGTTTTTGCAAACATCAAGGAATATGACGCCTACCCTTAATATGTTTCTGCTCTGATTATGAAACCCAAACTGCAAGGAGTCCATCTTTGCATATGCCAGATAAATCAGTTTTCCAACCTGAGCTGTCTGGCATTTCTTTGAGTGGATGATGAACTTGTTAAAAATGAAATAGAGAGTAATGGGTACTTACAATTTAAATGAACCACTGCATGCAAAGTAATTTCTTTAAACTATCTGCCAGGTAAATCTTGAATCACCAGCATGACACATTTGAAAATTTAAAAACGTGAACATATATTATTTAAATACTAGTGCCATTAATTGAGATTCAACAGACTACAATTTGTTGTTTAAGGGGAAAATCCCAAGATGCCTGTGCAACACAAACTTCCAAAGTCAAGAGAAGTTACACCTGCAGATGGCGAAAAAGGTACAAAGGTCCCAGTCTGCTCTGTCAGACAGTCCAACCTAATGTTTACCTTTACCAAATTGCAAGGAAGAACTTTCAAACCTTGTATGGTGGAGGGAAATGCTATCTACCTCATTATCTAGAGAGCTGCTCGCAGGCAGGCTGCAGAAGGCTGGGGAAGGTGAGCTGTGCTGCTGCCCAGAGCTCAGGGTGTGATGTCTGCGAGCTGCTGGCAGCAGCTGCAGGAATGCTCAGGGCTCGCCTTGCCAGAGCTGGGTCAATGTAAAGTGAGTCTGAAACACCTCGCTCTAAATGCAGCCTGGCAGATCTGGAACTGGCCAACATTGTTTATTTTCACTATAGACAGTTCAGATCCGAATGTGAAAGTTTTCCCTTTAAGAACAGCACATCCTTTTAGGAAGATCTAGATAAGAACAGAGGGATGAGGCTGGTTGGCTGGAAAGGATTTGAGGTGGGGAGTCTGTGTTCGAGGAGATTTTCTGCAATGTCGTTTTACAATCAAATTTCCATCAGCCCTAGCAGTAAAACCCAGGCATATTTTCTCCATAGCTGAGTGGAACAGCCAAAGCATTATGATGAGCAGCTGTGCAGATGCATCAATCTGTGCAAGTTCTGTTCAGGTGTGAAGTGAGGATGGGCGAGGTGGAGATGAGTGGTTTTTTGGCTTGCAGGTATAATATCCTTCCCTCTGAAATTGTGAATCAGTCCTCTGCAGTACCTCAGGTACGCTCCTGAGCTCACATGACATGGACTAAGGACACTGTGGCATGCAGTTCCAGCATAACAGCAGGATCAGGCTCTACATGGCTGATGTATCACAAATTTATCCTGGTGTGACTGTTAATCACGTCTGATATTTGCCACATCTTTCCAATGCAATAAAATGCTAAAAAGTCAGATTGCTGGTAGGTGGGTTAAGCCAAACATCCTTGTTCTAAGAAGTGTTTTTCCCATGGACATTCCTTCTTCTGAAAGGGTGAGAGGCTGAGAGCTATCATGGGTTTAGCTCAGGAGCATCACTGAGTCTGAAAACAGCAATGAAGAGAAAAGAAAAATGCAGTGCGTTCAACAGAGCACGTTTAGAGATTTTAAAACTCTGTATTTCCCTTGACCAGACCTACAGCAAAACAATGTTATGTTCTGCTATGCCTTCATCCCTGGGAAATCAGAGTGGATTTTTAAAGTGCATTAAGCGATAGGATGGGGTCACATGAGGACTGATGCTAAATTGAAGAAAATTGAGAAATCTGTTCTTTAACTGTGGTTTTGTGTTACATTTGAACTTATTCTTCCCATGGTGATTTTGAAAGCCTTGCCTCACACTAAAAATAATTAACCTAACACTCAGTAATGCATTTGAAATCGATAAAGTTAAACAGGTATACAACTGCTGTAACGAGTATCACCTATTAGTACAAATTCTGAAATTATTTGGGTTGCTTTATGTCAAGGGGTAGTATCTCATTGACTTCAATGAGCTTTAAATAAAGCTTTGAAATTCTCTGTCTCACTAGACTTTGGATTTGTTTAATGAGAACAAAACAAGATGGTTCCACTTAAATAGATGGAGCTACACTTGTAGAAAATTAAGGTAGAATCAGAACTGGGCTTACTGAAATTATGTTTTTGGCATCACAATATAAGGGTTCAAAATCAGTTTCCTGTTATGGCCATTCTGGAATAGCATTTTCCTTCTGGTTTTTTTTTGGTAAATATTTTTAATAAAACAAAAGTATTTTACGGGCATCACTCCTATTACCAAAACCAATTGGATTTACAATTTCTTTTTATTACCACTAAAAGCACACTAATTCAAGTTTTAGATGCAATATAAGGCCATGGAAGAACAATAATCTTATTTTTATAGCCCTAAATATGTAGAATAGCTTAGGCTTTCATCTGTTAAGTACAGCTAAGGCACTGCACTTGGTAAAGGCAGCTGACAGCCGAGGTTTGACTTGCTCTTGCCTTCGTGGTTCTAAAAACAAAAAAGATTAGGCCAATTCTTCAGATTGCACAAACCCTCTACACTTTCAATGCATTTCAGCTACAAAGCTGTGTTTCATTCAGCTTTCTCAGGCCCAATTACAATTCTCAGAAATGCTGCAAACACGACAGGAGCAGTTATCCTAACACAGAACACTTCAATAATATTTAGATGTGTGCCCAGTTCACCTCTTGGCGTTGTTTATACTCAACGCCCATCTTTCTGTTGACTTCAGTAGCCTTTAAACCATCTCTTTGAAGACTCCACTAACTCAGACCCTGTGAGAAAAGCCAGCTCAGTCAGGTCAGCTAAGACCCTTTGCTGGAATAAGCTGTTAAATTAAGGATTTTTTGGGACATAATATTCTCGGTATAAAGAACCTGCTGCACACTCAACATTATTGGAACAAAAGAAGACGAACTAACAAAGCAGTAAATGCCAGGCTGGAGGCTGGATTGCAGGTTGAGCAGGCAGAGTCTTCTATGTTGCCCCAGGAGACTGGAAATTTGGAGTTGAAAGCTGCTGGAGGAGTTTTGGCCCTGCGAGCCAGTGGGGTGCAGGGCTCGTGCAGCAAATGGGGAGGAAGGTGTGCACAGAGCCCGAGCAGCCCCAGGCTGACACTGGTGTCACCTGAGCAGGAAGGGCTGGGAATCCAGCTGGGGTGCCATCCACTCTCCCTAACATTTTCATCTCCAAAGCACAGAATATTTTGCAGTTTTGACTGGATGATTGGCATGAGGAAGGGGACATAAGCAAATCAGAGTGAGCTCCTAAGGTCACCTGCTGGGAAGGTGTCATCAGGGAAATTGCCACGCTGAAGCTGCTGGTGGGCAGTTCAGAGCTTGCTGTCCCTTTGCAAAGGATTGTTAGACTTGATTGTGCCTTTCCAGGCGATTTCACAATCGAGGGATGGCACTGATGAGCAGGGAAGGGATTAAATGCAGGGCAGCTGATGAAGATGATATTTCTACCAGTCCCTGTATTTGACACATTCGTTCAAATAGAATTACAGGAGAGAGTTCTACTCTTTTGTAAGCTCTGTTTGATTGGTACAATTTGTGTTTAACATCTGCCTTTGATTTCCTGGCTTTATAAAGTGACTCCCATGGCTCCTATTATCCAGCCCAGGCACACCACCAAGCTAAAACTGGCAAGGTGGGAAGGGCAAGATTGAGGCTAACAGCAGAAAGCCCTGCCAAGTACAAGCTACCTGATCTTTAAACAAAGAAAGCAACTGACAATCTTTCATATGTATATAAAAATGCATATTTTGCCATTAGACTTGACAAAAACTTCGTCACAGAAAGCAAAAAGTGCATGAGCAGTGTGCCATTGCTGTATTTTGAAGTGTGTGCTCGGGGGAAGTTGCTGGGAGACAGTAGGGGAATGTCACTGTTGAGAAATGGTTGGCTTTGTTCACAGCTGTGTAATTTCCAAGCTAATTGATAGCCTACACACAGACAGAGCAAATATGTGTTGTCCTGAAACCCTGAACTTTCTTTTTGTTTCCTTTTATAATATTTTTTTCCAGCATAGAAACCCCAGAGTGCAAATGTAATTTCCCAGTGCTGAAGTAGAGCCCCCGTAACATCACTCATGTCCATCATTCTTACCCAGGAAATGGATTCTTCAATGGTATTAACAAAATTGACAACTCAAACATTTCCCCAAGTGGCAAAGGAGGATATTTTTGGATATAACTTTTATTTATTATGTTATTGTTATAGTTTAGCCCTAAGAATCAAATGAAATTAAGACACCAATCATCTACTACACTGAAGAAGTTCTACAAATGGGCCATGGACTCAAATAGTTCTTGAGTCCATGTAAAAGGGACACAAGTACTGCTGTTTTTAAGATGAGCCCCATCATTCTCAGAGACTTGTTGTAGTCCTCTGAATGCTTCAACTTGTGCTAGTGAGAGGTGTGAGATGGTGACTGAAACCAGTGTGCGAGGGACAGAACGTGGAAATGTAAAATTTAGAAAATGACATGATAGGAAAGTACAGCAAAAAGAGCAGTGAAGGCCTGGAGACCATTTCAAAGTGTTCCCCCCGCCCAAGATATTTATGTCTCTAACAACAGTTCCTGATATCAGTAAAATCACAGGCATTGGCCTCAGAGATAAAACCTGAGAGCCAGAGAATGAAGTGATCTATTGTCCAGATGCCACTCCTGCTCCTGCACATCTGTGCTCACCACTGTGCTCCACTAGAGTGACTAAATCCAGAACAATGCCACTGGCCCTATTTTTAATTAAACATTTATTAATAGAAAGTTGTGGATGTTACTGATATACGATGAAAGCAGGGATGGTCCACTGTACATCATTTTCCACACAGCTGGTTCATTGTGTATCATTTTGATAATCTATAAAATGTTCTTTGCAGTTTTTGGTCTGAGGTAATTTACAATACAGACTAAATCATTGCTATACCATAATAGTTTATGTCCACTGTGTTGGTGATCTAATCTTCCAGAACTTCTTAAGCAGTCACAACAAAGATATAGCTAGTAAAGTTTTAAATTTAGAGAAATACAGGATCATGGAATGGTTTGGGTTGGAAAGGACCTTAAATCCCATCCAATCCCACCCCCTGCCATGGTCAGGGACACCTTCCACTATCCCAGGTTGCTCCAAGCCCCATCCAACCTGGCCTTGGACACTTCCAGGGATGGGACAACCACAGCCACTCTGGGCACCCTGTGCCAGGGCCTCCCCACCCTCACAGGGGAAGAATTTCTTCCTAATATCCAATCTAAACATGCTGTCTCTGTGTTTAAAGCCATGCATGTTGCACATACCTAGTGGGGAAAATGCTGATTTACTTGAGACTTGGTGCCAGTCAGTCTGGGATTTTCTAATTAACAGTAAAATAAATATACCCAAGGATAAAGATTCTAAAAATATTGTCTACTTTCCATCTCCCTTCATTGATCAGAATCCTGGTCCTGAAAAAGAAAAAAAGAATTTCAAGAAATTCTGTTTCTTTGTGCTTAATAACATTGTCTCTTTCTTTTTAGAAAAAGGCGTTTGTGAAAAAATAACTCATGTATAAGGCACTGTACTTTGTTACTCCAGAAGGATTTCCCGTAAGAATGTATGGTTTGTGTTTGCTTTTACATTTTCTTTTTCTGAGAAGGGCTGCGTTGCTGGCACTGTACTAACAAAGCCCATTGTTTAAATACTCAGCTGTGTTTCAGCGTGCCTTTGGATCAAGGAAAGGATTTGGCCAGCCATCACTAGGTTAACCAATTAATATGCACAAAGCAACCAGCGTGACAGCAGGCACTCACCCTCAGCTGTAATTATCCCTATTGTCAGATAATATTGTTGGAATTCTGTGTCCTAATTGCAGACGTCGGGGATGTGGCAGGTCAGATTCTCAGTGGAGGATAAATTGGTGTCATGGAATACGGGGAGCACTCCTGGGGCAGCTGGGGAGTGCAGTCCTGCGTGCAGCAGAGGTGGTGGCACTGGCAGGGGCTGCTCCCTCCTCCAGCCCTGTCCCGCCACCGGCCACCAACCGAGGGCTCGGCTCTGCCTCCGGCGCTGGCTCCAGCCTGAGACATGGAGAAGACAAATTCCTGGGCTCCTCACCAGTACCTCCTCCATAAAAAACCCTCAAGCCAAAGCACTGAAATGCTTCTTCACCAGCTCCACATCATTTGTATGCTATCAGTGTAAGGTGTGGAGAACTGTCTCTCCTTCCTGCCTTGGGAGACTTCTGCTAAAAATAATGTGAGTTTTCTTTCCCCAGCGCAGAAAGGATGGCCAGGTCACAGGCCTGAATGATCCTTATTCAGACTGAAAAAACACCTTTTTTACAGAAAAGGCTGGGACGAGTTCTCTCTGTGAAGCCATATATTTCCGTCTCATCCTCACTATGTAAAGGATAAAGGTGTGCAATCTGCTCCTCACTGCCACTCCCTAAGGCTAATGCAGATGGAGGGAGGACTTGGAGCAGTTTGTGGGAGTGGGGGATGATGTAAAATTGAAAGAGGCAGTTCAGATGGGACAAAACACAAAGGAATGAATGCAAGAGAAAGGATGACAAGTGATGTACATCAGGATAATATTTATAGTATGTTCCTCTTAAAAAGACTTCATATTGCTCTGTGCCTCCTAAAAAGTCTCAAAAGGTTTTTGACAACACCCAATTGTGCCACAGTTTGGGAAATAACTTGAGAAAAAAAGCCATTTTGCTGCCTTTCTTAAGTAGTTAAATTATTCATATTGGCAATATAACTAATGAAATGGGAAATGAGAGACAGCGTTGGCTCTAGCACAATTCCAATGCTGATTGATTGGTCATTCTTAAGAAGAGATTGATTCATTTTATCCCAGAGTGATGCTCACCACCATTTCATTCCCCTGAAAATGGAGGTGTGAAGGTCTAAATATCACCTAGGAGAAAGAAAGCAATTAGCATCTCCAACACAGAACTTGATTAATCTCATGGCTATAGTATTCAAGCCCCAAACAATTTACTAAGATGATGTATCTCTATTTAAGCCTAAAAAAACACAATAACTTTATATCAATCTGGCAACTTGTAGGGGTGTGGTTAATAAGAAATACACATATTTATGGGCAGCACTTGGCTTTTATATAGCAAAATGCCCAAGGATAATATTGCCTCCTGATAATCACATCCCATGCTGGGTTTTATTGCTTATAATTCTCACTTTCTTATTAGAAAAAATATCTTCCATTAAGTTTTTTATATTATCAACCAGCATAGACAGTAACTGAACCTTATCTCCTGTCTTCAAAGTAATTATTAGGAGAGTTCAATTGTTGCTTTCAAAATCAATTATTTAGAAAACTCTCTCATTTTAGTGCTTCTTGAAAAGTGCTGGGGTTTATGGTGTGCTTGCATTTTGCTTGCACAGCAAAGTGAACTCCCCAAATCCATCTGTCAAATTTGTGTGCTGTGCAAATACATTTGTGGAAGTAAACAGGAATGTGTCTGAAAAATGATTATTATATCCAAAACCTAATAGTTGAAATTATACAGACAATTTTAAAAATGCTTTCTTGCTGTGGCGTGTTGGGGAACAAGTTTAGGTCTTTGCCGGGGAACAAGTTTAGGTCTTTGCCCTAATTCACTGGTTTTTGTAGTGTGATTGTGCCATGAGGGAAATGAATCATAACCCTTAACACCATTCACAGTGGCGAAATGCCGGGGGACTGGGACTGTGACACCTCAGGATCTGGTGGAAGGCTGGGTCCCAAACTTGGCTTTCACTGAGTGATGGAATTGTGCTGTTTTCCTACAGTTCAGAATCCTGCAGGAGGTAGAAATGAAGACATTTTCATCCTTTGTTGCTTTTTCTACTTTAAGGCGCTCCTTACTTTTTAATATTGGTCTGGAAATATTTTTGTTGAACTTGATATAACTGACATGTTCATAAATACTTCTGACCTGATATAAGAGAGAAAAAAATCATAGCAAGGGTAGTTTAGCACTGCAACAGGAGTCAAATACAAGAGTCTCCAAAAGGTGGAAGTTCTCATGTCAGCCCCGGTCTGGTTCCCTCCCACCCAGACTCTTCCTGTGTTCTGTGAAATGCTGAAGCAACACAAACTCACTCCAGAAAGGAACTCCCAGCTCTCTGGGCCATGGGACTTTGGCTGCTGACTCTGCCATCAGCATTTCTCAGAAAAAAGGATACAAACCAAATAAGTAATAACTTATCTACCCCTAAAGCAGAAGAAGCAGACAAAGAATAAATAAATGAATGGCAAAAGCTCCAGGGTTACAGTCCTGAGAGATGTACTGTTTGAACTGCACTCACTTATCTGGGAGCTGAAAACTAAGAGAACTTGATAAAACTGTAGGGTTTTAGTATGTTTATAGTCTTTTCCTATGTAAAAAAATCCTGTTCAGTGCCTCGGGCAAATTCCAGCTGGTATTTTGCACAACCCCTGCAGAAAATAGGTTTCATTGCATGGCTTGCTGGTTCAATCTGTCCTTGCCAAGGAGTCATTTTTGAGGCATCTGAGTGAACACTGCAGTGCAAACATCCTATTCCAGCTGCAGTGGTAGCAGCCCGTATTGGACAGATGGGAGTAACACACAGGGCTGGTACCTGCTTTGGAAACTTGCTGTGAGAGGTTATGGTTCTGCCAAAGCAGGAACTGTAGAAGCAGCTCCCTAATCAGGCTGCAATATCAAAATCTTGGATCTAAACCCAAAGGTGGGGTATCTTTTTCAGTCATCCCCTGGTTGTACCACATCACCTGCTGCTTGCACAGCGTCACAAGGAGACAGAGTAACACCTGGGCACCTGTGTGCCATTGAGGGGCTGAGGCAAGAACCCATGTTCCCGTGCCTGAAACAAATCCCAGCCCAACAGCTGACCTTCTAGATCAGAGTTGTTAAGAAGACCAAAATAATCAAGGAGGGGTTGTGTTGTTTTGTTTTGGTTTTTTTTTTAAAGTTTGCTCCTCTGTCAGGCTTTTAATTACTCTAAACCAATCATGCCACTTCTGACTGCTGATGGTGATGCTGGTGCCCAGATTTACGTGCTGCAGATTAACTCAGCCGGTCCAAATCAGGGTGCAATATTAATTGAAGCAGAACTGCATGAGGAAAATCTGCTCTGCTTACGTTTAGCGCTTACTTGTGGCAAATGTTCTCAACATCCTATTTTTATCACAGGGCAAGTGAACAGGGAACAACTTAAAAAGCACCAGAGCTGTGACAAGAATGGCATTTTCATTTTTCTAAAGAATTTATAATTTCAAAACCGGTTTCATGCCCATCAGGAAGCAAATCCTATCACTTCAAAATTCACCATGAAAGAAGATTCCAACTGTAACAAACCAAAATACTGTCTCAGGCCAGCTCCTGACAGATTTTATTTTGACAAAAATCAAAATGCTTCATTTGGTTGCAACTGCACTTTAGTGTAGAATACAGAATAGAAAGGAAGGCCTCATTTGAAAGGAAAAATAAAAATATTGTTAGAAAATATAACAGTTGAGCAAATAAAAAAGCGCTTCATCAGCCCATGCCTCTATTTTTCCCAAAATAAAAATTCAACAAAATTAACAATCTGTCAAACCATTGAAGTATGAGAAAAGTGCACTTCCCAATAAAAATTAAGAAATCTATTTTCAATAAACACTTACAGAATACCTGAGGTATTTTTGGATCAATCAGTTCCTGATAGCCCAGTTCTGAGAAGCCAGAGCCAAAATACCCTTTTTGGACACAGGCTGCAGCTGCGGGTTCTGGGCTGCCACAGTTGGTTGCTCTCTAAGTGCCTTCCAATGTCTCCATGAATAAGGTTCCAAGAGGTAAAACAGATGATCAGAGCCAGCCTTGACAACAGCCAAGAGACTCACAAGTTTACCAAGCACTTGCTACTGTGAAAGTCTTCTTAGTAACACCCTGACGTGAACACCCTCAGGAAAACCAGTGACTTTGTTATTAAATGTGTAATTACCTGAATTCACCTTCTGCTTGAATAATCTCTTGAGTACAGCATTGCTTCTTACTCCAGCCGTTGGACCGTAACACAAAATAACCACCAGCCTTTTCTTTTGTCCTTCTGTCCCTTTGATAGCATGAGGTTAAAATGTTCCTAAAATCATGGTAGCTAAAATGGGCCTTGGAAACGAAAGTGGGCATTGTCTTTACTAGAACCCTACAAACCTACACCTGTGTACCCTCCTGTACAATAGCTAAGAAATGCTGGGGGGAGAGGGGGCTTAAAGTCATGCAAGAGCAAAAACAATACACACAATAGAACAAGATCAAGTTAATAATCAACATATGATTATGTAAAGAAAGAGTATAAAATGTGTCCATCTCAAATCCATGTCGGAGTCAGATTTGGGTTTGTCTGTACCCCTGATTCCCGGAGATCTTCAATAAACGCACCTGCATATAATCATCCAGTGATTATGTGTTTTCCACGCTAACACCTTGAAATAGGATCCCTCTGTTCTTAGTGCAAGGAAAGATATTTGAAAAGGAATATGTTGCCATTCAGCAGGTCAGATTTTAACACAGTCCCCGGTGTAAATTGGGAAATGCTCCAACGAGCTCCCCGAGTTTACACAAGTAATCTGCTCATACCCTGGCATCCCGAATCAGCGCCCAGGACCCCGACGGGGAGACTCGTACAGGTCAATAACGGGCATTTATTTGTGCAAGGAGGCAGCACTGCTGTATCCACATTGCACAGGCTGCTGCCAGCAGAGGAGAGTCAAGGAGAATATTACAGGCAGAGAAAATACACTCCTACACAGCAAAAACTGCTGGAATTCTGCAGACATTTCTGGAGTGCACTCTCAAGGAACGTAGCATTCATCAAGCTACTTATTATGCTTTACATTTTACAACCACACTGGAACTGTTTTTGTCTTATTTAAGAAGTGTAATTTCTCGTTGACCTTAGATCTGTGAAAATTAGGTAGAATTAGGTATAGTATGTCAAACTGGAACACCTGTTTAGTAACATAAACATATTTAAATATCAACCTTTCCCTCTGATTGGTTTTTGTGGGAGCAACTACTGATTAGAAACAGAAATTTCAAACCATGACCTTCCATGGCAGGCGCTAACACATAGTGCCATTAAGTTCTGATATTGAATTATCTCATTAACTAAAAAGGGTAGTTTTCTGTCTTTTTTTTTTTTTTAAATTTAATTTTACCAAGTGCCACGACTTGCAGTGCTGTAAAGAAACCTTGAAAGCAAACTTTATGGTCTTTCTCTATGTGTGCACAAGGCACCGTGGTCAACACATCTCTGACAAACAGAAATAAACTGCACCAAAGGCATCCCTCATAATGAAAATCTTCTTTTTTCTTTTAGAGATGTTTTCAATGAGCAGTGGGTTTTTTTGTGGCACAGTTCTCTCCACTGCATTGGAAGAGGTAGAGTTCAGAATATAGGTAAGATTGTTGGTCTAAATAGCACCTGATAAAAGGAAATCTATTTTTTGTTGAACATTTATTACAAGAAACATATGCACCAACAGCAACTGATCGAATCCTTGTATTTGCTAATAAAGACTCTGTTAGTGTTAAAGTTCAAATTGGGAGCAAATGTAGATGCAAAGAAATTATATATGTTGGGATTTTTTTTGAATCATAATCTTGTCAGAACAGATTATCAAATGATCAAAGCAGTAACAGAATGAATTGGGGTTTAAACGTTTATGAAAAAGCAGTTATATTGTAGGATCACACTTTTTAATAGACTAAAGGCATTAAACAGACCTTGTATTAGGCTTTGAAATTAATGGGTCACTATATAACATTCCAGTCTTCATAGATTGATAAGATTAATGCTTGCTTATATAGCAAATTCAATGGCTCATTTAATTTCATATGAATGTTTAAAGTTAAATTGCTTTTGGATTAAGTCTAAACTCATTATTAATTTTAACATCTGAAAGAACTTCCATTTTTCTTTCATTTTATTTAATCAAGTGCATCATCATTAAGTAAAGGCTATGAACTTAGATAGCAGAGAAATAAGGAAGTTTATTAATTTAGTTTTTAAAAGATCTATTTGTTAAAGTTTAATTCGGTGGCCATTTTAGGTTCCATAAGAAGTTAGAAAAAATAGTGACTGCAGCCCATTCAGGTTTCCTGCAATAATTTACAGGGAGGGGGTGCTTTTGGGCAATGTGTTTGCAGCACATGAATCCCTCTGAGAATTCCAAAGGTAAATTTTGTATTCACATCTCTTTGGCCCTTTGAAAGACTCATCCCCCTTCATTGTAGCTCAGCAAGACTTTTGCCCACACCTGGCTCACGATGCCCATGAATTAATTGATTTCAGTGGATACTCCCCAGTCTACATCAGAGAACCTGGCTCTGTATTTCCCACTGATGTTCCGGCTCAGAAAGGATTTTTCCTGAATTCTGTATTAAAAGTTGAGAGGTCTGAGTGCCAAGTGAAACCTGGAGCAGTTTTTCCAATGGAAGAGGAGGCAGTGAGCCGCTTCCAAGAGGAGCCGCGCGCGGGTTTGTGCTGCCGTTCTCTGCACTCACTGTTACCACACACAGCCACTTGCCTGGCACAGTTAGACACCGGGCACTAATTACAAGTTCCAGAACAAATATATCTTTAAGAACACTCACACATCCTCTTATTATGTAAAATTTAATGCATTTGATGAGGAGCATGGCTGAGGGACCACAAAACCCCTCTCTGGGATTTACCTGCGACTATCAGAGTTTAAGAGTGTTAGCCTAATGAATTATTCAAAATGAATTAATAGCTTGGGAGAGTCCTTCACCTGTCTGCCACAACTTCATTTTCCCTAGATAAGGTTTCTCAGCAGAGTCAGACACTGGCAAACAACTTTGTTTTCCCTTTTTAATGTGTGTGAAAATGTGCACTGTAGACAATGAGAAAAAAAAAATTTCCTTGCATCATAATAATAATAATAATAGTAATAATTTCACCTAGCTGCAAGGTAATTTAAAGATGGACCTTTGAATGCTTTGCAGAGGAGACACAATCACCAGCTGATACCTGACGATGTCCAAAACCCAAGGGAGAAACCAAAGCCGGGGCACAAGCCAGGCTGCTGTGCCCAGCTGAGCACTCTGTTCTCTAGGCAGCATTGCTCATTTTCTCAGAAAGCAACCACAGCTTTCCAGAAAGTATGAGATAACATTTTAGGCTACTTTTTCATGTCCATTGTCTACAAAATGCATTTTTTAATGAGAAAAGATATTATACCTGCATCATATTTGTCAGTTCGTTTCCACTGAATGTCTTACTCAGGAGCTGAAGAACAATTTGCCTTTTGTAGTACTGCTGTCTCCTAGTTATTTATGAGTTTATTTAATTAAGAAGAGGTACCTACTTTTTTTTACAGTTGACTTTGCATGGTGTGTCTACTGCCAGTATCTCATTGTTTGCCAGTGGTGGGAATCTGTGTGCACAGACACACACACACCTATGAAGAATTGTGGTTTCATGGCTTAGTTTGTGATTTACTGTAAATTGTTAAGCACTTCTAAATAAAAACACTTTATTATAATGCTATTTACAATGTTTGAAATAGTGCTAATCACACAGTAACAGAGTAAATTCAAATGAGGTCTCCGTCCTCTTGCTGGATGTTCTTTTATTTAAGAAAACAGAAAACAATTCCCAGAGCTTGTGGTAACCTGTCACCAAACCCGGACGTTTCTAACTCGATAATGACTTTGACTCCATGCTGAGTCAGGGACAAAGAAAATTAAGATTCCTCCCCCCTTCACCTCAAGTGTCATCCGTGTGGAACATCAGGATGGAGGTGGGTGAGTTTTATGGTGTCTGCTCCTCCTGAGAAGCCATAGGAGTTATTGCTGTGCTTTCTCTCCCGTCTCTCATGATGGGCAGATGAGCTGACCCTCTGTCAGGATGTGGAATTTGTTGCTGCCTCTGCTTTACAGCAAATTACTACTGCCCTGAAGCAAAGGAGAAGCACGGAGGGAACATGTCTCTGAGGCACATCTCCTTTGAGGTTATTCCAGGGGGGACAGCAGCTTATGCATAATTTTTTCCTTCTCTTTGTTTTTTGGTTGTTTTTGGATTTAGTTTTTTTTATCTTTGAAAATAAATCTACTCAAGAGTGCCAGGGGGTTTGTTACAGCCCCTCAATCACTCACAGCTCTTGGGGGATCCTGCTGCAGCACTGCCAATCCTCTCACTCCCCTTTCTCCTCCGGGGAAGGCCAGCTACTGCTGGGGTTAAAGCAGACAAGATGGGAAAAGAATATTGGCTATGGGCTGGAATAATGAAAATAGTAATGGAACATGGCATCAGTAGTGACATGGAGGCTGAAAGAGCAGAAATGTTGTGGAGATCAAAGCAGTGGGGAGCAGTCCTTTGTACTATTAATATCCCTCATATTCTGAAAGTGGGGAAGAAATGTAAAAGCAAACTGTGTCCTGCTCTCCCTCAGGCCACCACCATTAGAGGCACTTGATAAGCCTTGCAAACTCCCGCGGAAGGACAGCAGACCACTGGAGTATAGAATAGAACATGCACTATCTCAAAAGCTAACATGACAGATACAAGGCCAGGCAAGTATTCAATTTGGGCTATCATGAAAAGAAAGAAAAACAAGAGAGGAATCTTTAGTGACAGCTCACTGAGGAGCTGGCTCTGCTGTGGCTGGGAGCAGAGCCCTGAGCCAGCAGAGTGCCAGTGCTCTGTGCCTCTTGGAGGTAAGGCAGTCCTCACCAGGAGCGGGCTGGGGGAACACAGACCTTCCCCATGGTTCTTGTCATGCTTCTGCTTTCTTTCCTCCTTATTCTTGATGAATAACTCTTAAGGGCATTTGTCTTTTATTTCTAGCCAGACCAAAAAGAAACTGCATCATTCTTCCTACTTTACTGCCCTTCACTGAGACCCTGAAGGGTGACGTGAGGCAGGACCAAGATTCATCTGCTTATAACTAAGCAAGTTGTGTCTTTTCTTCCACAGGGTTGGGCTGTAGATGTTTCTAAGCCATGCAGAAAGCAGTTTTCTTGCATAGCAATTTGCAAAAATGGATTAAGAGAGAACACGGATGTCTAGAATTGGCAAAAAGTTGTGTAATTTGGTTTGTTTTACTCTGACAGTCCTCATTTCCCTTACTCTCTCTCCATGCTTTCTGTGTTTCCCTCTCTGGAGCCAGAAGTGTCTCTCCCATAACTCGTCAGGGCTGCAGGAGAAGGGAGTTTGATCATGGTTGTATCCATGGGTAACACCAGAGCACAATTAATAATTTTAGAAGCAGGATTACTGAGCAAAATATTTGCCAAAGGAGACAGTGGATATTGTAACAGCAATTCACTGCCTGTTTGACATAGATTGAATATAAATGTATCCTGAGATTATAAGTGAAGGAATTGGTTTAATATATTTCCAACAAAATAAGCTTCTCTTGGAAAATATCGCTGAAATGGAGCTTTGCTTATTTTTCCTTCTTATTAAAAATTTCTCCTTGAAACTTCTTATAAAAAACCCTTGAACTGGTTTTATCAAAATTATATATTTATTTCAACATTAAAATTTAATTTAAAATATTCTGTATTTTTATTCATATTATTTCATGATCTGTCGGTAGTAAAACATGTGAGGCTTTTTCCCACATAAGGATATGGAAAACAGCTCCTTCTCTATTGTACTGATAAAAAAATCAGCAAAGTCTCTGATGATGCTTTTGTTCTCAGCAAATTCTCCAATACACTGTCATTTCTTTAACCAAACTATGACATTGAAATAATAAAAAATAAAAAGACAATTTTAAATCTAAACTTTTGAGTTTGAAACGCACATTACTTTTTGAAGCAGCTATTTAGAACTGTCCTTTTGTAGGAAAGATATTTGTTCCATTTCTGAACAAAATTGAACTTCAAGATGTCCACATTTCCCAAATAGAAATTCTATATTCTGTTCAGATCTGTTTAAAAATTCAGCATGTTACGTGGTGCTCTCATTGCTCAGAATAGTGCTATTTAGGATTGTGCTATTTGTGGAATATTTGACAATTATTAACAAAATATCATTTCAGCCTAGCTTATAACTTCAGTTCAAATTCTACTTGATAGTGTTTATGTGCAGGCTGAAGTGCTTTTCATGTGTTACAATGACATCTTCAGATGTCTTGCACTATCTCTCAGTTTTCAAATGAGGCAGCTCAAACGGGACTCTTTTTAGTGGCAATTTCATGAAAATCATCTAAAGAAAAAGATTATTTAGAAGTAAATGGAAAGGGGGAGAGCACGAAAAGTAAATGAGGCAATGCATTTCCAGCTAGGTTAAATGTCAGATTAAAATCCAAAGAAGCAATAACAGTAGGAAACTGTTGTCAGGTTGGAATGGCTGAGCAGTGATGGGTCTGATTCTGTAGGTGCTGTGGAAGCTGCTGTGTTTGGGCATTTCAAAGGCTGAATGGGGCAGATTCTCTATGGAGGTGAAACTTTAAAAGTCCTCTGAGAGATCAAATGGAAGATGACAATTTATATCAGCTGCAGATCTGACTGGTGTTGTATTACTCATATCAGAATCACGGGATCACAGATTTGTTTGGCTGGAAGGGACCTTAAAGCTCATCTCCTTCCACTCCCTGCCGTGGGCAGGGCCACCTTCCACTAGAACATGTATTATATGTGCAGTATAAAACATACCTCTACAAACACATATTTCGTGTTATTTATATGGCCTTCCCTTAGCGTTAAAACATGGTCCTATCCTTATGCCATCAAAAACCTATGTTTTTTTAAAACTAAGTGGTATACCTGTGCAAAATCCACTGTGCAAATGAAGTGCTGTGTATTTGTCTGGAGCTATGCCTGTACCTGTGCTTGCCCAGGCATGCTCAGAGGCACACGCTGCTGCACAAAGAACTTGCTGGAGCTAAGAAATGTTCTCTACTTGCCTTTTTCCTTTGGCAGGCAGAGATTTTGGTACTGCAGGATCATCCCCTGAGTAGCAGTACGTAAAAACATCATATAACAAATTGCCAGATTGGTGGTGGAATGGCACAGACTCCACCTGTGCCTTCCTCCCTGTGGTGCTCTGACTTTTAGGAACAAACATGCACATTTCCCTGGTGGTCTCTAGCAAAATGCATGAAGAATGTTTTGTTTTTTTCCTTTCCCTTCAGCATCCTTTGTGAATTATGGAGTAGTAAGCACATTTTCAAATACAGCTCTGCAGTCAGTGAGATACAGTTCCACTCTGTGCAAGACGAACTGAAGCTCATTTATGAAAGTACATCTAAAAATGCCAAGGGAGTAGACTTATCAAAGAGATGACATCAAGTTGTCACTCATTCTTCGTGCACGCACCTGTGATTGAGAAAAGTGTTTTCTTTAATATAACTTGATATTTGAAAAGAACATGACAAAATGAAGTCCCATCCCTTCATCATTTACATTATGCCTTAGGGGTACAAAGCTGATCTAAGGCATTTTGATTTATGCCTATTAGTGGAGCTGTACCTACAGATGATCAAAAGGCTCATTCTGATTCCTATAAAATAGTCAATATCACAATTAGGGAAACATATTAGGTGTAATTAAATTACGGCTATAAATGACATAGAACTGAGATATTTTATGATAAATATCATTTGATATACCAGCCTTTTTAAAGAATTCATCCCATCCATCCTCCTTCTAAAGACAGATCCTAACTACAGGACATGAAAAATGATGCACATAAAATAGAGCCTTAGAACTAACCCAGAAACCTCTGGTGCTTTCCCATCTGGCACTGGACAAGCTTTACCATGAAAGGACAGGCGTAAGGAAAGCACCTTTTGTCTTCATTTCGACCATAAGTATCCTTTGCAAGCCAAGATGTGGTAGAGAGGGGCAGAGAGGGAACACAGGGCAGTCCATGCCACGGGAATCCAGCAGAGCTCAGTGTACATTTTACGAGAGTCAGGGGCTATTTGTATGCAAAGAAAAGCTTGGATGGCCCAGAGGCATGGAAAGACAGCACGCTGCAAGAAGTTCATTCCTCATATCCAACATACCAAAGACATATGCAATTAGAGATATGCACCTAACCACGTGCAATGAACTCAGGGACACTCAGGTCAGAAGTGCCCAAAGGGGCAGGTTAGCCAGGAACAGAGCAAACCCAGCTGTAGTATCCTGAGTGTGTCTGTTTGCAATGATTCGGGTACCTTTGGAATGTACAGAAAAGGCACATAGCTTGCAGATATGCTAAGGAAAAAAAAAAGGTGGGATTCATACATCGTTTCAGTTCCTTTCAGGAGCTAAGATGTGGAAATTATTTCCACATGGAGAAAATCCTACTTAACCAGTGACATGAGGGCATGAGAGCAAACATGAGAACTGCAATTATGTTTGACCTGTGCTCTGCCTAGTCGGTTCTACTCCCTGGATGCTGCAAGCCCCACAACCTTGGGCTAGGTGTGAGAAGCTTACAGCGAAATAAAAACCTAAAATTGTGCTAAATCCCATTACTGAAGGAGTTCTTGCTACCCTCACACTTGATAGGTAGATCACTGTAAATACACATTGTATAATCCTTGCTCCTCAGGACCCTTCCCTTCCCAAAGCCTATGGAATGTGTCTGGAGGCAGGTTGCAATGCACTGAGCCAGCTGCCTGCCGTGCTGGGAAGCATCATTCCCAATGCTGTTCTCTTTCAGCAGTCAGGATCCTTCTGTCAGCTCTCATGTCATTTTTAGGCTGCAGCTTTCCTAGGCATGAGAATCATCTTTTTGCTCCTGTAGGAGAAGACAAGTGCTGGAAAGCAGCTGGGCACCTGAGCTCTTTAGGGCTGCCCATACACAGCAACTGGATGGGCCAGGTCAGTCACAGGGAATGCCTGAGTGGCTGGGGGAAAATCAATTCATACACAGATAGGAGTATGAAAAAATGATCCAAGAGAAGTTCAGAGCCAGCTCAGAGTGCCTTGGTGGAAAAGGACAGTCTGCAGTGTGGCCAGGCTTTTGATAACCATCTGAAATGAGCTCCCTCACTCAGGTGGCGGTTGAGCAAGGGTGAACATTTAATTGTAATTGTTTTGACTTCAGTGAAAGTGCTCATCTGCTCAGCATTAGACATCTGCTTAATTTCCTGAATGGATTGAGTCCTACAGAGCTAAACATCCAGGAGTGACAAATGCTGGTTCAGGTGTGGGATTATGCCACTCTGAGACAGATGTTCCTAAGCCACCGCATGCATCAAAGTCAACAGCTCTGAAAGAGGGTTGAATTTAGCCCTGTTCCTATGTTTATCCATCCTGCTGCATTATGTCTTTTCCTTTCCTTCATTTTTGCATTCCACTGTCTCACTTCAGTACAAACTGTATGAGACAGAGGCTCCTGGGGGAGCAGCTGGAGATTTGAAATTCACATCACTGTTCCCCTTAAGCCTGTCAGATGATCAGATAGCCGAGGAAGTGCTAATAGCTTATGCTCTGGTGAAATATGTTTTTCTGTACATGATTACCTTTGTATTTTGTTCCCCTTATCCCTGATTGTCAGCATTTTAATTAAAAGTAGAGGTGTGAGAACATGGGAAAACCTGTCTGCAGAACAAGGCTGACTTTGATTTAAGTTAGTGTACTAAGTTTGTAAATGTGGAACCTAATTTTCTGCTGCTGTCATGTGTCTGGAGTGAGACCATGGAGCTGGATGCCGAGCAATTCACTTTGCTTCCTGAGACCCCTGCATCTCTCCAGCAGAGCAGAGGGCGTGTACAGGGCAAGTAACCCTTGATGGAATTCTCCAAAGGTGCTTTGAGCTGCTGTTGCTGCAGCTCAGAGATAAAGCATTCTGGGAGACCATTTGATGTCCCCTCAGCTCCTCAGCATCTCCACAGCCAGAGCTCCAGTGCTCAAAGGCTCTGTCGAAGCAGGGTCCTCCACTAAGAATGGGGGCCGAGTAACGACAAACACCGATACGGTTCGATAGCGTTCTCGTTTATTGTTCAAATCCAGCAGTTGTGTGTAACATTTCCAACTAGTCATCCGTTGTCCACGCACTGTAACTAACTCTAGGATTGGATACTTAGGTAAAATCAAGCCTGTCTGCTGTCTACTAATTGGATAACATACGGCAAACAAGTGTCCTCCCTCCTCCCAGCTCGCGGTTATCTCATCCCGTTAAACCTCGCTTTTTTCTCACGGACACCTCAAGGACACTCTCAGCACTCAGTCATGTTAATCTCACAGCACTCAGGGCAAGCAGGCCCTGCTAAGTCTGGCTTGTTCACTGCGTTCAGATACAGACCATGTCCATTCTGCTCTAAGAATTATTCTACACTCTGTCTCATCTGTTTTTATGGCTGGATTTAGATTTATATCCACAGATTTTGTCTTCAAGAGAATAACGACCTTGTAGACAACACAATAGGTAACACAGTTAATTTCTCGACTGTTCTAGTTTGAACTTCCATATTTTGGTGCAGATTAATCCAGTGGTTGATATGGAGCACATTGGTGTGAATTCAGTCACCTTGGCCAGTTGCAGAGGGAAATCAAGGGTGGGACAGACAGGAGCCTCTCCAATGAGCACAGCCCGAGTCTCTGTAAGACCCCTGGCTGAAGAACACGCCATGCTGACATGTGGGCACACCCTCCCCTCCTTGGCAGGGAAAGTACTGCTGAAAAGGCTGGGAAAGACAGCAAAGGGCAACAAAAAGTAACCTCTGAATCTGCACCGAAAATATTTGCCAGTGTACTGCCAGCTTCGGTCATACCTTACATAAAAATCCCCAGTAACCCAATTTAGTGCCAGCAGCCCTGGCTCTGACAGGGTTGGCCTGTTCAAAGCTGTGTCTAAGCACAGTCATGATCTAGAATTAGATCTCTTCCATATGCCCTGGGAAGCCCAACTGGTGGGAGCCACAGTTCTGTACTGGATTCAGCTTTGTGTAACTCACCCACTTCTGCAGATGAAACTCTTCCTCCTGAGTTACAGAAAAGTTTTTTAAAAGTAGCCAATCTCTAGTGGGGACTATAAAATGGAAATTGTGAAAGAAGGAAAAATCCTTATGTTTTTCGTTGTTGTACAGCACTTAGGATTGTTAATTTATTTTTATCAGGATTTTTATGATCAAAAATACCTTTTTGATGTTAAAACAAAAACTTAGCACTTCATCACAAGGATAAAATGTACTATTTTATCATAAATCAGTGTGAAGATGACATTTTGGTGGGATTTTTTAGGTGGAAACATGCTGTGAAGCAATGTGCCAGGGCACATATCTGATTGGTGAGGTGACACAATCATTTGACAGAAAAAATTACAAGATGAAAGGAAGTAAAACAATATGATAAAGATGAAAGATGATGCAGCAAAAATACCATGAGGAAAAAAGTGAGCATGAAATAATAGCATTAGGACACAAGAAAATACAATGTGATAGAAAAGAATTAGCCTGATATGGTTCCTGATGCTGCTGCATAGGAAGAACTGTTATGATGATATATTGCAGAGACAAAAAGCAATGTTGGATTACTCAGAACAGGACACATAAATGGACAAAGCAGAAAAATGCTGCCATACACTGGAAAGAAGACAAAGTGCTTTGATATTTATATTTTAATGATCTCATTCTAATCCTGTGGAGCTCACGTCAATAACGGTGTTCATATGGACACTTGTTCATTGAAACCTTCATTTGCTGTAAATAACCTTAGGGTCTCCTCAGGGACAGAGGCAGGCAGGAGAAATTCCCTGCAAGTGCTAAAGCCCTGCTCGCAGGGCTGAGTGGTGCAGGATTGGTGCCTGGCTNAGGGTCTCCTCAGGGACAGAGGCAGGATTGGTGCCTGGCTGGGATTTGGGATCATCAGGAAGGGCCCCGCTTGACTCCCACCCAGAGCAAAGACAAGATGTGCTTTATTTCACTGCCAGCTACCACGCTGCTGGGGCCCTAACAACAAACCCCAGAGTCTCTGCTGTGTTTATACAGTGCCATATTTAAGCCGAGGTAAAATCACTGAAGTTTGGACAAATCTCTGTTTCAGATTGTCTCTGTGACTTTTAGGATGCTGTGTTTCTTTCTGTGGCAGGAAAGTAGGTTGCTGATATTCTTGGTTCATCTTTGCTCACAGAGGTAAAATTAGAGGCCTTGAGATTCCTGCTGGTAGAACAAGCTCTCAATTTCTCACTGTCGAAATTCAATCTGATTTCTATCTTTTTCACTAAAAAGCTGTCAACAGAAAATAAGCAACTCCCATCAAAGAGCTATATTAGTTTCTGAGGTGTATACATTTGGCTGGTGGATGAAGAAAACCTCAAAGTAATTTAAATTGTTGTGTTTTTTTTTTAATTTTCATTTGCATTTCCTAGCAAACTAAGCAAAAATATTAATGCAGGACATAACTATAACCCATTCAAAAGAAAAGGATCAAAAAGAGAGAGGCTGATTCACTGTTAGATCACTAACAACTTCTTTTCTTACTGTGGCCCTGGGTCTGATTTTCTCCTCCTCATGCTGGTGTAACTCTGTCATCCTGGTTATCCTTTATCTGCTGTGGTGGAGCAGGAAGGCAGCGCATATTTGCAATGAAGAACATGTAATTAAAATCAAAACCAGAAGCTTTCTTTGCAGTACACAGTAATATGAGAGCTACCAGGAGCCAATAGGACTGTCTTGAAATGCCAACAATATAACTCCACTTTTCATATGTGGAATAGCAGCTCTCAAATGCAGAGACTATATAAATTAGATTTCAGGTACGTTTTGCATTTGCAAGTCACATTTTGAAACCTGATTTACGTTTTATTTATAAAGAAATGTTGAAAAATATGTAATATTTTCAGCTTTTTAAAATTGCAAAAGAATGGTGGATTTTTCACTGCAGTTTCTGCATTACTCAGTTTCTCAAGGAAATCTTAAAAGTGGATGATTTTTAGTTTGAACTTAAATCCACACTGTGAGGTCCCCTTCAGCTTTCTCAGACCTTTGAGAATGACACCTGAGCTGCATACTTCTCCCTCTTTTTTGACAGATACTCAAGCAAAAGTGTTGGTCAGATAAGAGTTCTGTGATCATTTAAGATTTCCTATTTTTTTGTTACACAAATTTATTTACAGCTTTTTTTTACTGTGGCAGCTGAGCCTTTACTCCAACTCCCCTTGTGATAGATTTGCCATGGAGTTGAGAACCTCCTCAGAGGGACAGAGAGCCCAGGGAGAGCCCAGCCTCTCCCTAAACCCCAAAGGAACCAAGAAACCCAGCCCTGACCTTAAAGAGTTGCCTATTTCTTGTTTTCTCACAATTTCTGTTCTTCATTTTTTGCTTCTCTTGGATTCTTCATAAGAAGTTCAGTCCCATTTCTTCCTTCCATAGCTTTCACTGCTCAGAATTATCAAGATAGCCTAATTAACTTCAATTCCATTGGTTTTGTTTGCAATATAAAAGACGAATGAAAGAGAATGGTAGTGTTCCAGCTAAATATAAAAGTCCAGCTGCAGCAGAGAGCGTGAAATTCTTAAGAAAACCTGGAACAAGAATTCCAATGCTACAGAGCATTTGCCTGTACAAGTCCTGCATCCCACCATCTACAAAGAGCAGCCTAAAAAAAAAACCCTAAGAGCAAGTGAGCAAATAAATGAAATAAATGAAAAATAGAGAGGAAACGAAACGTGATGCTTGATGAGAGGAGGGCAAAAAGCAGGCACATGACAAACATGGGGCTTGTTCTCCACAGCTTCCTTTATGGGAGCTGCTGAGATCCTTCAGAGCAGAACGTTGTCTGAGGGGAAACCTGGAAGAGAACAGAGAGCAAGCAAAGATCTCAGTATCAAACTCAGTGCCTTCTCCCACGGATGCTTGTAATGCACTGGAGATATTTACTGTGCAGCAGTTAATGGCACTTAAAATCATGCTTTCTCCCATGGTGTGTTGAGGAAGTGCCCACTGTATAATGGAAAACTTGTAGGAGAAGCAGATTTATCCACAGCTGCTAATGGCTTTCCTTTGCTCTTGCTGAGATTCTTTATTCATCCAAATATATTGCTTTCTACCTGAAAAATATTTGTCAGAATGGAAAGACACACTAGGAAGCTTCCTCTCAGGAGGGATTAAATGACCACAAATCTCACAACTTTCAGTATAAAATGTAAAACTCTGTAATTTGTCCTAGCTTTTTTTATAAGTAAATCAACAAGAAAAGAAGAGCTGAGAAAGGAAACAGAAATCCTTGACATTTATCACACAAATGTTTAAGGCATTTCCTGATCTAACAGGTTATAACTACAGAGACAAATAAGCTGAAGTGCTACACACAGAAAAGTTTAACTAAATTGAGATATTTCAGTGAACTCTACTGTTTTCCAAGAGAACAGGTCCTGTGTTAAGATTCAGGACAAGAATGTGTGAGATCTGAAATCAGGTTTGTGCTCTGTCCCAGAACGTCTGTGTGGCTTCAAGCAAGTCCCTTTGAAGCAGATTTCAAAGCTGCTCACACACTTATAAGAAACAAATGGAGGTGTGAGTCCTTCAGGTAGGAGATGGGCATTTTCATGCATTTGGAAATCCCACTTGGCACCACAGCAGCCATTTGACTCTGTAAGTCTCCAATGGTCTGTAAAAAATTCAGTCCTTAATCCCTCTTCACCTCAGTAGTAAAACAGGAACAGCAGCATTTTCTTTCCTGTCCAGCCTGTTTAATTTGCAGCTTAAATCACCTCAAATCAGCTTAAAGCAGGGGCTCTCTTAGTAACTACAGCTATGTGCTCCAGCCTTCTCCATGAACAGCAGTGAATAATCACCTGCATTCTCAGGACTGGAGTCAGAATATTCCAGCATCCCGGGGCTGCAATTCAAAACTGGGGGTCTGGTGAGAAGAGAGTGAGTGGTGGAGAAGGAGAAGTAGCTCCAGTCTGTTCTCATGTGTTGGGGAAGATGAAACAGGAAAGCCTTATAAATATGATTGCCTGGCAAAAGATGCTGAGAATAGGGAAACTATAAGTGAGATTGCAATGAAAGCAAGCTTTGAGATACCAAGCCTTAGTTACTGAACAACTGGAAAACAATGGGACGGCCGGCAGAAGGTAATCCCCTCGCTGTTGAACAATACCCTCTGCCTGCAGACAGCTCCAAGGGTCAGAGCAGACCCTGCTGGCTTGGCAGCAGGAGTCCAGAGAGGAGTTTCTGGAGTTTAAAATGTAACGCAGTATGGTAATGTAACAATTCTTATAGGCTGTATGTAAATACTATAGGATTTGTATCTGGTACTAGATTGGTTAGTGGAAATTAGAATATTCAACACAGAAGAAGATTTATTGTATTGTAAACAAGAACCTCGCTCTCTTCTCTCTCTTTTCCTTCTCTCTCTTTTGCTCTCTTTTCCCTCTCCTTTTACTACTTCCACTGCTTCCCCTTGCCCTTACTCTCTCTTGCTCTTACCTTTGCTTCTCTTGCTCTCTCACTTTTCTGCCCTGCTCCGAGCTGCGGCTGGCAGCTCCAAGCAGGGCCACTGTACCCACACCCTTCATAAATAATCTACACACTCTGAGACCTAACCACAGAGATCTCTCGTCTGTAGCCATCCCGACCGTCCAAACCAACAAAGAAGATCCCACACTCATGCAAAGAAAGGGCTTTGGTTCCTGATGCCACCAGAAAGTTGAATGGTAGAGAGGGATAAGAGTGTGTAAAGGTGGCGTGGTGGAAGGGCAGAAAAGCCACTTCTTTTTCAAAGCTTCAGAAGAAATTCGGTTCAGTGTTGCACTGAAATCAAAGTTTACTGTGGAAAACCTTGCAGGAAATCCATGCAAAAATGCCAACAACAGGCAATTACTGTCCCTGCTTACACATGGCTCTCTTTTTGTACCTGAGCAGTGTGTGCTGCTGGGGAAAAGCTGGGAGGAGGGAGCGAGGGCAGAGCAGCCCCCGGGCCAGGCTGCAGGGTGTGACCCTGGGGACTGGGATTGTTATAAATTAGCCTCAAATAATTGGCGGAGGCAAAGTCAATTAGATGGAATTAGTTTATTAAGCAAGCGACAGCAAATAAAACAGCGCTGGGCGGCCGGGGCGTCCCCGCTCCACCAACGGCTCGCGCCCTCCCTCCCACAAGTCCTCAGTTTTATACTCTTCTTCTTACTGTTCCACGTCGGTCTTCCTGTGTACTATGCGGCTGTGCGAGTTGTTGCTAGGGATTTTTCTCCTGCTTACTGGTGGTCGAGGCTATGAAAGTTTCTCATCTCCATCGGTGCCATTACATACTTGGTTATGCGCTTACACAGCTTCTACTTTGATGTACATCATGTTTACAGGATATTTTGCGGTTTCTTGAGCTAAGCCCTATGAATGCAATCTGTCCCTTTTAAGGGCAACACATATCTTAACTTCAGACAGACTGTCGTGCTAAGCCTTATGTAGGCAATCCGTTCTTTTCAGGGACAACGCATGTCTTAATTTCGGTTTTTAATGAACAAACCATCTTCATGTGTCACAGGATGGGCTGGCCGATGGCAGGGATGGCAGGGCACTACAAGCCCCCTGGCACCAGCATTCCCCTCCCAGGCACAGCCCAGCACAAGAATTCACCGTGGGACCAACAGGATCCTGAGGGTGTCTGAGCTGTGAGGAAACCTGAGCCCAGAAGAAAGAAAACTCAGAGAACTTGGAAAATGATAGCCCTGCAAATGCATAGAAAAGGCTATAGGAAACAAGATGTTGTGGTAAACAAACTTAAAATATGAACAAAAACTCAGAAAAGAAAGGGAAAGGAGGCTCTAAATCTTACAAAGCATTAGCAGTTGGGAATGTTGAACAGCTGCACATATAAATACTCTGCTCTGTTCTAGAGATCTGAAAAGCAAGCTTTTCCTTTGCCCAGGACACCAAGCACCACACTGATATTGTTTTCTGTAATATTTTTGTGCTCAATTGCTGCAGCTGATCTCAACCCTTTATAGTCTTAGTGATGAGAATCCAATCTCCCAGCTGGGTGTCCTGCATGCTGGGACTGCCATCTTCCCATTACACTGTCCACACAGCCAAAGCTCCACAGCAAATTCCCTTACTTTTTGAGTATAGGGAGCTCTCTACTTCCTTAAACCCTCCAGAGAAGGGTTGAAAAAGCCTTTTATGGTACCCTCATGGGTTTGATGAACATGCCAACAAGCCAGTGCTTCTGCTCTCCTAGCAACAAGGTGGGGCTGAGGCACACTAATATTCCTTGAGAATGTGCAGACTAAGAACCACAGCACGCACGGACCCTGGGAGCTGGTCTGCATGATAAGGGTGAATATTCCTGAGCCCTGAACCGCTATAAAGAGAGACAGCTCTGGTCTCAGAGCCACTAAGTTGTGTTGTTCTGGGACTTCCAAATCATGACAGGCTCGTGTATGGAATCAGGGCGACCCGAGGCTCTGAACTGTCTTTTTCTGACTGCACTGACAGCTCTTAATCAGCCTTCTCAAGGTCAGCAAGAACCTGTGGCAGGAATTCCTCCTAGAAATCAAGCTTTTTGTTTCCCCCTCAGGGAGCTGTAAAAATACAAACAGATATAAAAGACACTTTCCTTTCATGCAAATATTTTACATTTTCTTCCTCGCTCCTCAGTTCTTTCTGATATACTACTGCAAGTTACAATTAATGAGAAATTTGTGCCATCATTTCACAGAGTTTCAGCTGCCTGGATCTCTGCATTAAATTCCATCGCCCCAGTCACTGTCATGTCTCTTGTCATCCTACTTTCAGCTATTTGAAAACAAAGAAACAAACAAAAAATCTTTTCTTTTTTTTTTTCAGTTAAAAAAAAGGGTGTTTGTGGAACTAAAATAAAAACCGTAGCTGGTTAGTTATTTTGATTAGTTTTGAAATAGCAGAGTTGGCCACAATCAAACAGCAAACAAGGCAGAACTCTGCAGGATAGAAGCCAAATGAAGAAACAGTGGTGTGTTAAATGAAGAGATGTCACTCAAAGCACCTTATGCAAATTATTTAAAATAGTTAATAGATTTTCTCAGAAAACTTTAGAAAGAATTGATTGAACATATTAAGAGATGAAATTGATTACATTTATTTTGATTATTTTACTCAAACCCCTTAATTCTTTACTAATTGATGATTATTTTTCAGACTGTCTGGAAACATACGTAGCCTGAAGAAGGGGAAAAAAATGAATAAAAGCCCCAGCTGCAGTGGTATTAAATAGGCCACAAATGAAACAGAGCTCACTTTAATGGTCCAGAGCACAGATTTACACTTAGTGTTGCAAAGTGAAAAAAATTCCAATCAAGTTGGATTTCAGAAAACAGAACAGTTCCAAACCTTATTAGGATCTGTGTTTTAAAAGCTTTTTCAGCAGCATCCACCATCAGAGGCTGCTAGCAGCTTAAAAGGACTGAAAATTGCATTTTTTCCCTGAAACTAATGCTGGAACTTTTCATCTTTCCTGACTTACAGAGAATTTATTGGAGAGTCATAGATCCCTCAGTGAAGTTCCCATATCAGATTCCAGTTCAGCTCTGTGAACAGTGCATTATTAGTGCAATATTAGCAATAATCCACTGATGCAGAAAAAATATTAGACCACAGATGGACAATGGACTGCAATACATTTTAGGAATCATTACTTTTATCACCAGTGTTCATATTTAGGGATTCCAGTTCCAAAATAGGAATTATGATGGTAATTTGAGGCATGACAGAGAAAACATTGTTCGTGACTAAGAAATGGATATTTTTGGGGAGCAAAACATGGCTTGGTTTTAATCAGGCTATCCCATATGCCCCCTTCTTAAGAAAAACAAGATACTACATTAGGAAACTTCAAAATGAGTGCACAAACGATGGAAAACCCACAGCCAGTGTGTAGGAATCAGTAAGAAAATGTCCTGCTCTGAGGACACACCGCCGGTGATCCCACAGGGATTTGCTCCGGGTCCAACACAATTCAGTGTATTTATTGACACATCGGTGCAAAGGAAGATAAAGAGCACTGCATATTGTGGGTGCTGGGAGGTACTTTGGACAACAGGCTCAGAATTCACAATGATTTTGATCTTACTAAATCGGAGAGACAGTAAGATGAATTTCAGTAAAGACAAGTACCAAGTATTCTACTGAGGAAGGCAAAATAAACTTGTAATTACAAAACTGGGCATTAAGTGGCTGAGGCTGGAACATGCCACAGACTGTTTCTGGCTGACCAAAGTAACACTTTGGGGAAAAAAAAAGGAAGGAAAATCTAAATCAGAGATGTAATTAAGAGACACTCCTTCAGAACACCAGTGAGATAATTATTGCACTTTATAGGCTGTAGGAATCCTCATCTAGAAGAGCTGGTCTTCACACCAGGAGACATGGAGCCAAATTAAAAAGACTCCTGAGGATAATAACAAAAATTGCTAGGATCTTAGAAAATATTGCTTATCTTAAAAGGCCAAAATAATTGGATTTTTCTGAACCAGAAAAGATGGAGGGGCACATGATAAATGTCTTCAAAAGCCAGGTTATTGTAAAGAAGATGGTGATCAGCTGCTCTCTAGCTAAACTGAGCTTTAGATGAGAAGAAATAGGTTTAATTTTCATCAGAGCAATTCTAAGTTGGACATTGGGAGAACTACGGTAATTGTTAAGAGCAGGTAAGCATTACCTGAGAGCCCAGAAAATCCTCTTCATGGAAATATTTAAGGAGTATTCTTTAGCAACAATCTAGATTTACAGGATTTTCATTAGACTGGAGACAGAATGAGACATATTAAATGACTTTTGTTTCTGAACTCCTACAACTCTTTCACAGGTGAGAATTCTGTTGTATTTAAAAAGAATAGAAGAAATCCCACGGATGCTGACAGGATCCACATCACTGTATTATTTTGCTACAGGTCTGACCCTTTTTCCTAACCTATACACTGTTTTAATAGCTTTTTCAAAAGAGATACCAAATTCCTCTCCTGTACTTTATAGTGACAAATCATTAGCATTAGCACTAATGTGAAACTGGTGTAAGTGAAAGAAAACTGAGATCCACTCCATTGAAACAAACATCACCGATACTCATTCAAAATTCACAAACCTCCCAGTCTTGTCTTAAAACATAAATGTGTGAACAGCTCAGAAATAGTGCTGCTGATCACAAATGCATCATCCAATCCTCTCCCAGCAGAACAGGAGGCATTTCTTAATCAAGACAATTGAAAAGACTGCAGCTTGTGAATAAAATCTTAGGAAAGGTTGGCACATGTCTGTCTTCCCTCTTCTTGACCTCCTTGCAGCTGTATCTGCTGCCTCATTAATTCCACTGGTTCTGTTGTACTCGGTGATAAATTCAGTCAATAAGGTCAATAGGGTGAATATCTTTGTGTGACAAAGACACAAACCAGATTTCCATCTCCACTGTAGCTGATGAAAATACTTCCAATGACTTCAAAAAGTTTCTCTGACAATCTTCTACATCTGTGGGGCCAGGCCTAAAATTTGCATTTTTGACCATGCCTTGATCTAAATGTATCGCATTGTTTGCCTGGGTAATGTAAAATCCCCTTTCTACCAACACTTGTGTCAAGAGTATCCTGTGCAATTTATTTTAGATTATTTAGAGAGCTTGTGAGTATCCCAAAGGACAAAACACAAATCTCTTCCTTTCTGGGGCTGAGGTGCTCCACACTGACCTGTCACACCGATTCTTTTCTTTTCTTCTTGTCAAACAATGACTGAAAAGGTTTTTTATCTGTTTATGTTGCGTAAGGGAAGGAAATGAAGAAGATGGTTCTGAAAAGGTTTCTGTATTTGTCCAGCATGACACAGATTTGCTCTTTGTGGATTGCAGATTATTGATAAATACAAGCAAAGGAATAAAATGTTGTGATGCTAATTGTTTGTGAAGTCTATCATAAACAGTACAGCTGAGTAAAAGATGGATGTTACCAATTATGCTTTCCAATATTGGAAAAGACAATTAATGCAAACTATATGAAGAGAAGCCAAAATAAATTAACTACAAATTGGAGTCGTTATTTTTCAGCGATCTAGATCCAGGATAATCTCAGCTAGATCTACTGAAACACCCAGTGTTTTAAAAGGAAAATAAACCCAAGTCTCTCTGAATGTGACAGCCATTAATATTAACTTGCAGGGTTACTAATTGAGAAAAAAAAAAACCAACTTGTTTCATAATCTCTGTGACCTTTCCCTACTAACATTAGCATTCTTGATAAAGTCTAAATACTAGCTGCTACACATAAATACTGTGATACTTCTTCACTGTTATGATAGACAGTTTCCCAATTGAGCATCCAGAGGTGAACAGGCTGGTACATGTTTAATGCATAAGATTATACCTAGAAAATTTAAGAACTCCACGGGATATCTGAAAGAGAGAATAAAGACTAAATGTTGCATTGTCTTGGCTTTCTTTCTTCCTTTACAAAATTCAGAACCTGATATTAAGAATGACTTATTTCCTGCAGACCCATGAAATATGAAATCATGAATATTTGAAAAACCTTCCAAAAAAAAAAGCGAAAACGATCACCATTGTGGCACCTGAGGTGCAAGGGCAGGCAAGGGGATGGATGGGTGTGGTGACGTTGCGCGTTCTTTGTGATCACTTCGGAAAAAATTACCAAACTGGAGTGGACCTGGATGAAGGAAAGGAGACTGACTAGGAGCTCATGTGCCTCTGAGCTGCCAGAGACAAATGTTATCACATCTTTTAACGGTGTCACTTAGGCAAGCCACAGCAGCAGCGGGTTGAGGGCGTTGTGGCCAGTCCTGGCCGGGGCTCTCAAAGGCGCTGTTGGAGAGCTGGCTGCTCAGAGAGGTCCTCAACAAGCATCAGCTGTGCCTGGCTGCAGAGCAGGGCTGGGTCACCCACTCAGTGGACACAAAACATCCCATGGATTGTGGCATATTGTTATTAGGGAAGGAAAGTTCAGGTGCTCACATGAGAATAGCCGTAGAGCCTGTGGTAGCTGTCTTTATAGATTTAAACAGATCCAGCATCTCATCCCAGACGCTGAGCTGAAGCAGCACGGAGAAAGTTCACCAACAGGGCACAGGGAAAACATGGAAATACAAGAGGAAATATGCCAAAACTCTCAGTGAAAAAGCAAATTCACCAACAGAATGCAAAAGAAGACCTACTGATACTGTAGAGGGAAAATATGATAATGGAAAATGCCCTGCGTAAGAGGTCATAAGCAATAATTGTAGCAAGAGAAAACATCGTGTCAAAGGTTGTAGATGAAAAAAACAAAGTACAAAGGCATCATATCAAGGAAGCAGGAGTGACTCGGGGTGAGATTTTGCATGTCCAACATAAAGGCAGCACAAAAATAAATAAATGGTTTATAAAGCTTGGGCTGGCATAAGTTTCAAGGGCAGGCACATAAACAGCCAGAAAACTGAATGCCAATGAGGAAGTAGAGCATCAGAGACTCTGCTGGCCTGTAAAGTCTCACTTACCCTTAAATAAGAAAGAAACCCAAACAAATAACCAAGGCAAAACTGCACTGATCTGAACCAAATTAAAATTCGACTGGTGCACAGACATAATGCACAGGATAACATAAATTATAATCAGGATTCAAAAGTACAGTACACAGACCTGCTGAAAGAAGTGAACTTAGGAACCTAAAGAAATTATTAATAAAGTACAAGAAAGCCCAAAACACAAATAACTCAGAGCAGGCAATTCTCTATGGCATTCCTATAGCAAAGCTGCTAAAAATTACCAAGTTGTATTTGAAAGACTGGGACACTTTCCAAGGATGTTACACCTGGAAATAAATAAAACAATTCAGTCTGTACAACATCTGTCTTGCAGAACACCCACTGCATTAAAACAAAAAACCAAAATAGTGGGAGCAATAAAGAAAATGAGGGGAAAAAACCCTAACCACCCCATCCATCGTTGCTAACCAGATATTGAGGCAGTCATTGAGGACTCTGGGCAAGCTGGGAATTCAAAAGGCCCATGGAATTTAAACGAAGTGCTAAGAGGAGATAATTACCAAATACCTCTGCAAAACCTTGCTTGGTTTAGCCAAGCCTATTATGCTTCGAAGGTAGATGCTATCTGGAACAGGAGCACAGTGACCTCTCCACACTCCAGCAGAGACAGTTTCCCTGTGGTGGGCAACAAGAGACTCAGCTCTCCAAATTGTGGAACAAAGACTTGAGGATGGAGCAGACAACCCTACAGAGGCAACAGGTCCTTAATGCAATTTCCTTGTATCTTTGTAAGAGTGAGTCAAGAATAAGGAGTTAAATAAGATTTAAAAAAGATAGCACGAAAACACAATATAATTTGTAGCTTTGCAAAGGTTGTTAATCCATCCTGAAACAAAAACCAAAACCCTAGAATTGAGGGACCATACTAAAGAATTCAGGTCAGTCTGAGAGATTCATCAATCACATGCAAAACGTTATTTCCGCTGTCTCACCTGTTTGTGTTTGGGCCATTTTCTGGTCAAAAATTCAAGTATTATTAGTGTTCATTTTGTACAGTAACAACTTACTGAGATACAGACTGAAGACAGGGAACCAATACATAGAATACCTGAATAAAGAGGCTGCAGTTATCGTTTAAAGTTGCAATTAAGTTCAGTATTTCCCACAGATTTCCACGTGAAAACTTCAGTCTGCATGCTAAGTACAGAGAATCTTTGGGGCAGAAAATGATGTAATTTTCAGTGCCTTGAGCACATTCCTCCACTTTCCTTCCCTGGGGGCTTGGCTGCCTGGGCTCAAGGCCAGCTGAAATAATGCAGCCCTGTGGCCTGGAAAAGCAAATCAGAAAGTCTCTGTTCACGTGGGAGCTGCTTGGAAACTCAGGCTCTCCTCCTTGGCCACTGCGTGGGCTACTCTGCAGCCGTGGCACCGTCCCCCACGGAGCCTGAGCCCAGGATGACCTGCCATCATCTCTGTAGGCTTGTGGTGGCCTGGACTCCTGGCTGAGCTGGCACTGTCCCTGGGCGCTCCGGCCCTTGCTCGGGCACTGTGGGGCTCTCCGTGGCAGTGCCACCCCTGCCCCTGCCTGTCCTGCTGGCACGCTCCGTTCCCAGTTTGCCCTCGCTGCTCACTGGTCAGCACCGGGAGAGTGCTTTTGTGACAACACGTAAGGATTCCCAACATCTCCAGTTTAATCTACTGAAATACCATGAGGTAGGTTTAGAAATATGCATGTCCAGGAAGGACTCAATTTCTGTTTGGCTGCCTGCTCATCCTGAGCAGAAGAGCACGGCGAGATCAACAAACAGACAAATCTCCAGAAGCATTGTCCAGGTCCATTGTACACCAGGCTCACGACAGGGCTTGGAAAGAATCCAGGAATCCACTACAGACAAAGATTTAAGTGTGCTGTGATCCATCACCCTGCTCAAACTGCCAAGCACTGTGAGAGCAGCTCCACCTGCCACCAGACGGCATCAGAATCAGTGGGATTATTTGGACAGATAAATTGCTTCAAATAAACAGGCAGAAAAATCACAATCCTGCTTTCACGCAGC
Organism: Callaeas wilsoni; assembly: GCA_013398955.1. Lineage (NCBI taxonomy): Eukaryota > Metazoa > Chordata > Aves > Passeriformes > Callaeidae > Callaeas > Callaeas wilsoni. Next base: position 42,015 of record VWPU01009739.1, on the reverse strand, counting down.
CAAGTACATGGTTGCTCTCAGGAACACAGGGATCTAGAACAAAATGTTGTATCCAGAATGCCAGACATGTTGGACTAAGATAAATAACAGTGTGTGAGGTCTGGCATATGGATGTGGTACTTATGAAAAATGCAAGCCAAGTGACTGAAAGAAACAAAATACTTTTGTAGCACAAGGACCCAGCCTTTAACAGGAACATTTTTTTTCCCTGTAGAACTAATCACATGTAAAATATCTCATTATTATAGACAAGTCAGAATTTTTAAAAGTAGTTGAAGTGGCAGACGTGATTGTAATGATAGTCACTGGCAAAGCAATGCAGCATGCCAGTAGTTTGATGGAAGAAGTGGATTTCCTTGCAGTGACTTCCTGCAATCTCCCCATAAATGAAAATTGATATTCATCATATTATCACCACTTCCACAATCACCCCATCAAAAGCAAAGCTGGGCCAGTGTTACAGTTTCAGATCTTCTGGTAAGGAGGTGTGCTAAAAACCTTACCCCAGGCCAGAACAAATCATTCTGAAGAGGCAGGACAGTCCCACGGAAGGGCCAGCGAATATTCTGATGTTGAGCTGCACGTGCATGTAACACATGTGGTGCCACTAGAGCTCCCGTGAGCTGAAGGTTTACACACTAAAAGGAGGAAGAGACATGCTAACAGCAAATTTTACTACGAGAAACTAAAGGCAGCTGAAAACACAGAGCTGGTATCAGGTTTGGATCAGACTGCTCTTCATTTACACAGCGCTGTGGGGGATTCACACCGGCTTCCCCCAAGCCAGACAGATCGACTCAGTGGTGACACAGACAGGGGCCCATCCACGAGGGAAAAGACAGAGGCACCTGAGTTCCAGAGCTGTTTTCTGGCTGTGAAGCAGATCCAGCCCCACAGTCCCAAGGCAGGACTGCTGAGCCCTTTGCTCACCCTCAGACCCTGTCTTTGGTGTGGCTTTCAGCACCTGGGCACTGCCTTTGGAAGTTTGCCTCGCCTTGGTCAGATGGATCGCATTCCGTTGATGCTGTTTGGTTTTTGCCTTTTTTTTAAAAATATGCTTTCTGTATTCTTCGCACATACATTTGTAACTTTATAGCCTATTATATTAATACCTAGTTTTCCCATTACTTTTCCATGACCTTTTCCTAGGCAGAAAGACAAAACAAATTCCAAAACTCTAAGACCCAGGGGGTATGAGGCCCCAGTGCTGTCTTGGTTCTTCCTGGGAACCAAGGCTGAGAACAACTCTTCGAGATCCATTTTCATGGAAAAAGCACATCTAGTGCTGAGAGGGGAACTCCAGAGAAGGGGCTTGCCCTGGGGGGGAATTGCATCACCACTTGTCATCCTAATTGGTGCTTTTTATCAATTATGCTAATTTTCTAAAACCTATAAAAAACATACTCACCCCTGGAGGGGGTGGGCTTTTGTGGACATCTTTCCATGACTGCCCCTGCAAGCCTTCAAATAAAGATTCGCTCTTATATTACCTCCTTACCAAAATTATCTCGAGTTTCATTTCCCAGTTGAGAAAAAGGCAACACCACTGAGAGGTACCTACCTCTGCCTGTGATTGCAGTGAGGCACCAGGGAGCTGCACTCAGGAATTCAGGATTTCCCAGAAGGAGTCAAATGCTTCAAAGTTAGAAGTTTCACACTGAGTCCTTCACTAGATTTGTTAGGGGTATTTGCAGTCTACATACATTTTTAACTTAGAGAGGTAGGAGTAAAGCACCTTAAAATGAAATAATTAAAGGAGGCACTGAAATGCACAAAGATAAAGATAAAGCCAACAGGACTGTGAGAGATAATAGTTATCTGCAGTAATAAACATTAAGTGAGAACAATTCATGATTTGTGATAACATTTAATGTGAGGATATAAATCAGATGAAAAAAGAACAGTTGAAAGATGGAAAACACACACAGAGCTAGGCAGAAATAAAGAAAATATAAAGAGCCTTTTGTTATCTTCACCTTGTAATTGAGATAATGCTTGTCTTTAATGATACACCCTTAGAGCAGCTCCTGCACTCAGCTGCAAGGCTGGAACAAAGACACAAAAACAGGGAGCTTTTTGGATACTCCCGGTGGGCACAGGTCTGTGCAGGCACTGCTGAGCCTGTTGCTTGCTGAGTCACACCGAGCTCCTCACGGTGTGCCTGCACTTCGGAACTTCAGCTGTAAATCTGAACATCAGCCAGGGGTTCCACATTTATTAGCCTAATGATGTATTTCTTAACACTGTCAAAGTCTGGCGTGTAAAGCGAGGCCTGAGCTGCACCTGCGCAGGTGAAAGGAAAGCAGGTAGGACTGAGGCAGGGGTGTCCTGTGACCAAGGGTCAGAATCCTTGTGATGATCAGGGCTGTTACAGGAGGTACTGCAGAAGCACTTGGAAAGCAAAAAAGTGCCAGTTTCTTTTCTACCTCAGAGGAATAATATTCAAAAGAAAAAAAGAAATTGAAAGAGCCAACATACCGGAACTATAGGGAAAACAACATGTTCATACTGGCTCCCTTGCAGCTTCTGACATTCCTTCACACAACGTTTTCTAAATCTGTAGAAGCATCTTACAGATGAAAATATTACAAGGGGAGGGAAAGCAGAATGAAAACTTTAACCTGAGATTAGTTATGAATTTTTCATGGCCTTACTGAAAGGATATTTCAGGTGAGTCTCCATAGCAATCTGCTTTGTATCCGGTATCATTAAATAATTTCAAATTAATGGCTTGGTTAATGGAGCGGACATTAAATTTGCACTGCAAACTGGGGTAGAAGGGACTGCTAATTTGCTGGAGCAATAAAAATGGCAATACCAAAGTGGAGAAAGGCTCCAAACAAGGTGCAATTGTTTGAGGATGAGAACAAAGCAGGAGGAAGAGTAAGGCAGGAACCTGCCAGCAGAGAAGATGCTCTGCGAAAATCCAAGGTGTGTTAAGTGGATCAGGATCTGCACAGGTCAGTAATAACTTGCTGTTGCGAAGAGCATGGCACAGGAGGGTGGGGAGCGGCTGCAAGGCACGGGCAGCTCTCCCTGGATTGTTTAGCCGTGCTGACTTCAGCTGGAGCCCGGCTTCGGGCACTGGATGGCAGCACGGCAAGAACTGCAGCAGCTCCGGGGAGCGATTAGAAACAGAGAGCTGGAAACACAGGGAACCCGCCGTTCCAGGAAAATGGAATGGCCTGGGGCTCTTCAGCCCGAAGACGAGCAGGGTGAGGCAGAACAGAGTAAGAGCCTTAACATGTTGTGAAAAACAAAGTTCACTTTCCTGTTAGGGTTTTAATAAAGAGACAATAAGGGACAAAAACAACAAAGCAAAAGAACAGCGCTGGGTACCCTTGGCACTCAGCCGAGAGCACACCTGCTATTGTGGGGACACCCTTCATGTACCTTTACTATTGCATCAGCAAAATGCTTATTCATAAACAGTTATGCATATTCATACTAGTTTACATTTTCCAGGAACTGTTTCACATGACTCCTCCTTGAGTCTGCCTTTTTAGAGCATCGCATTCCTTGACTGTGGCTTTAGTCCGTTCTTGTTCTCTCCTCCAGCTCGGGCTTTGGTCCCTGGTGTTTGCAGGCGGTAGCTGCTGATGGTTGGTAAGTCAGGAGCAGAGGGAGGTCCAGCACACGTTCACTGGATGTTATCCAGCTAAGCTGTCGCTGTTGAGCCGCTGTTGAGAAATGAAGACTTGCTCTCTGCATGGCATAGGAAAAGGGTCATTTTATTATTTATTTCCAACTGATATAGGTTCTTGAAAGGTCACCCAGATTGGCCAGTCTAAAACCTCCCCCTAGGCCTAATTGGCCAGGCCTGAACTGTCCAAACCTGAGGAACCGTTTTTAATAACATCCAAACTTTATCTTTGTTTATAGAACACAGGAAGAAGAGAAGGAAAATTCTCACGGGAAAGGTCTGTGCTAGCCACACTAAGCAGACAGTTTAATTGCTATAACTGTATCGTCTGTTTTACTGCTATTAATAACAGAAATAAAGGCATTATCTAAAAAACCCCTATATCCTTACAGTAAAGCTACTTTAACATTACACGTATCGCATCCTCTAATATCTGCGGAAAGCCAGTATTACGATATGCGTTTCTAACACTGGGAAAGCGGCTGAGGAAGGACGGGGACGATGGGGGGCTGCCCCTGCGGGAGCGGGGGGCTCGGTGTGCCGCCCCCGAGGAACGCGCCCGTGCCGCCAGGAGAGCGGAACGGCCACGGAAGAGATCGCCGGAGGAGCCTGCAGCACCTCCGCCTTCGGGAGGGTCTGAAACAGGACGGGCCAGCATTTATCAAGGAGAACAGAGAGAGACTGGCTTCCTGAGTTAGTTCTAGCCCTCCTTCTCCATTTCTTTACACCTCTCAGCAACTAAGTTTCCGTGCCTCAAAAATCATCGTTCTCTAGTGTTCTGTTCTCCCACTTAAGCCTTTCTTTTCATATTCAAAAATGCTGTGACTTTCCATGACACTGACTGCACAAAGAACCTGTAATGAATATATATGGACAGGGAATTTTCCTATGAGTAGCACCGAAACATTAAAACTCATTGTTAGAAAATGTAACAGTGTCCCTATCACTACTGGTTCTTGAGAAATCAAAGGGCAAAATGTAATTTCTCTTTACAGTACTTTTTGATGTCATTTTTACAGCAGGGAGTACAAGGCCACCATTTTCTTTAGGGAAAAAACCAATAACAAACCCTTCACATAGATTTTTAAATTCAGATTGGTGAAGGAAAAGAGGCAGGAGAAATATCTTAATACAGACAATGCTATATAGGGCTATGAAAGAAATAAAATCACATGCAAATGCAAGATTTAAATTTTTGGAAATAATTTTTTCTGCCTTTAGAATAAATAATTTTACTGACAATAAGACACTTTGCGACCACTCATCTTTATATCTCTGAATTTTTTTTAAAAAATGTAATCACATCTAATACTAATACTGTCAATATTCTCTGAGGCACACGATATTTAATGAGGATTTTTTCAATTTTTTTTGGCCAAAGAACACAAATTTTCTGACTGTTCATAAACAAGTATTAACTTCAGTTGTGGGAGCTCTTCTATTACTCACCTTTATAAAATGAAACAGTCATTTCCATGATTTTTTCAAATGCCTTCCATGCATGCTTTTTAACAATTCAGGTTTTTTTAAGAAATAGCACAGCAGCAGTTAGGATCCTTTTCTATTTCAAGAATGTTCCAAAGAGCCCATGGAAGTCAATGCCTTTGAAAATCCCTGTCTGTTTATTTACTTTCTGGATAACAATTCTGTATTGTGAAAATATCTGTATAGGCCTTTATTCACTGGTAAAATGTTACCAACACTTTAATTTAGTGTCTCCAGCAAGCATTTAATTCAAATTTAGCAAGCCAGATACTGCTTTTTAATTAAATATAAGACGATTGTTAAAAGAGAACTTACTGAGTATTTAGAAGATAAATCTAATAGTCTTATAATTAGCTCAAAATTACATAAGCAAGAAATGCCTAATCTCATTCTTAGTAGCACATGGACTTTGTGAGAAATTTGTAGATACTTAATTAGCACTTATCAAAATGGCCTACAGCAAGACAGGTTTCTATTAATTGTTAAAATAGTGATATTTAATAAGCTTGTTAAATGATAATACGCTTGGGACAACAGATTCATTTAGTTTTTCAAGTATTCCATTGTTATTCCCTAATGTCTTTATCAATATTTTACATTGCTGTTTTGTTCCGTGTAGCCAGGGATTTTCCCTTGAGAAGTTTGTAAGGAGGTGCCACGCCCAGCAGCAGCTGTTTAGCTCCCTTCAGTGTTGCCAGCTCTTGTTCACTTTTGCTGGTTCTGATCACAGCAGGTTCAGCTGCAGCTTTCGGGCAGGGTCAAAGCCTCTCCAGCTCGTTTTTGTTTGCAAACCTGAACTGTGCATCTTCCACGAGCAAGTGACAGACAGGAAGCAACTCTGCTGGAAATCCCCTTCCCTTCCCTTCCCTTCCCTTCCCTTCCCT
>VWPU01009739.1:0-35850 GCA_013398955.1 Callaeas wilsoni | reverse complement strand
GGACCTCCCCTTCCCTTCCCTTCCCTTCCCTTCCCTTCCCTTCCCTTCCCTTCCCTTCCCTTCCCTGTGCCTTTCATTTCCCTTCCCTTCCCTGTGCCTTTCGTTTCCCCCTCCTTGCTCCTATAAACAAAGTGGGTTTTTTGGTGAAACTTAGTTTTTTATCATGAGGAAATGTCTAAGTAGTTTGGAGAGGCTGTACTGACACTGAGCCCTTCAGGAAGGCTTTATTCTCCTGGGCTAAGCCTGTTTACTCTTGCTCCTAGGATAGCATTACCTAGAACACTTCCTCCTGCTGGAATTTTCTGCAGGATAACAACAAGGTCTAACAATTTTCCAGCAGTGTAGATGAGGTACAAAATGCTGAGCTTATTCCCAAATAAAAAAAAAAAAAATATTGATGATGATATGATATGATATGATAAGATATGATATGATATGATGATATGTGATTGCATGACCAGATTTCTCAGCCAGGGAAAGAACAGGCCACTGTAAATCCCACAGTTCCCAGGCTAAGCTGTCCACTAAGAGCCCCTAACTGCTGTTTACAAGTAGGAAAATGTTTGTTAATGCAAGAAATAGCAGCAGTATTTTTATGAAGTTACACCAAAGAAAACAGAACACCATTTGTTTGGAGTTCAAAAGTGTAGAAGGAACAACTCCACCACAAGTTTCTTAGAAGGACTTAGAAGAGAATATTTATAGGCGTTTTTTTCATTTACTCAAAAAAGAAGGGATTTCTGCAGCTTCTCTTCAGTCCACGAATGAAAGGAATCATATCCACATAAAAGAGATTTGGAGGAAAACAATTGACCTATATAATCTTTTACAGTGAGGACTGGCTTCCAAATATATTTTCTTCAGAACGTCCTTGAGGATCCAAACAGTGAGAAATTACTGTAACCCAAGTAACTCAGCGGAAAAGTAATTTTCTGCTTCTTTTTGGTTTGTGGATTCTTTTTGTTTGCTTGTTTATTAAAGAGCTGGCAGCCTGGAGAGCGGGCACTGCCCCATGGCCCCTGGCCACGGGAGGTTAAATTAATTAGAGGAGTTAGAACCCTGAGCATTACACATTGCACAGTGTGGGCCATACATCGCACAGCAGGTTTAATTCTGAGGAGCTCAGGCTGCAGTTGCTGCTGTTAACTCTATGGTGATGGCTGCCCATAGGTCCTTACCTCTCTAGGGGCAACAAGAGAGCATTTCCTCCTCTGCAAAAAGGAATCGGCTTTTCAGGAGCCTTCGTGACACCTGACACGACTCCAAACAAACAACAGACTCCAGTCTGACAAATTCCATCACCAGCAGCTGGACACCTTGCAGGTTAAATGAGGACTGGTGAAGAGACTGACAGGATCACGCGCTGGCATTGTTCAGACCAGTTGGAATTAGAGCATCTGGAAAAGCATTCCTACTGTTCTGTTCCCCAGCGCAGCAAAGCTGGCTGTCCCGGCAGTGCCCTGTGGATCACAGAGAACAACGCCTGCTCAGATTGCATATTGATGTGTACACATCGCTTTAAATGGCATTTATTATCTCTCACGGAGCATGGGAGCCAGCGATGTGGTAATTCATTTAATTTGTTTAACCTGTTTAATATACTGAAGACACTGTGCGAGTACTTGTCAGTCCATTAGCTGTTACAGTTCTAGGGGCTCTTTCATCTACATTTAAGCCCATTACTACCCTAAAATGTTGAACAGAAGTCCAACATTATGGACAGAAATGTTCTTCAGGTGACGCTTATAAAGAAAAAATCAAGGGTATCCAGTAGCATCTGTGATAAATGCAGTTGCAGCAGAGACAAAATGTATGTTTGGGGCAAGGGGAAGGGGGAGGCAAGGAATAAAGTCTGCCTGAAGTTTTTATTTCCTGGCTTTGGACGTTTTACATCAAGAAAAATATAGGCAGAAGCTTAAATGTTTCATTTAACAATATTTTGGAGAATTAGTTTTATAGCTTTTAATGAATGTTTTAATGTTTATAGTAGCTTGTGTCAATAGGAGCAAGAGGTTTGTGAAATAGCTTCTGAAGTTTTGCCTCAGAGGGGCAACTTCTGATAGAGAAAATTAAATCTGAGTGGAAAGTATAGTTGCTGATGGAGAAGATTTTACCTGCAGAGGAGCACAGATACTGCCAAAGCGGATTTTATCTGCTTGCTAACAGAAAAGATTTTACCTGGTAGTGAAATGCAACTATTGACAAAGAAGATTCCACTCATCAGCAGCTGAACTACTGTGGCACATAAAACCTTTTCTGTCCGACACTGCACATAAATTTTGTCTCCATTTTAGGATAAAATCTAAGGGAAAAAAAAGGAAGTTGCTGTTAAAGCTTGTGTGAATATGTGACGGGAAAGCGTTCACTGGCTGCGGCATAAATTTTCACCAGGTGAGAACCTGGCCCAGTCAGGTAAGACAGACACAGATGAAGCACTGCCTCTAGGAGCAGGAGCCAAAACACTCCTAAACTCCAGAGAAGTAACCTTCTTATGCAAAATTTAATATCTACACTGTAATGACTTCACTTTTTAGAGCAGTGATGGAAAGAAGGATGCTCAGCTGTTATTGCTGCAGAACCACGATGACCTGCACACGAGGAGGGAAGCCAAGAGCCCCAAAGCAGCCTTAACTCAAGTGTATCTGTGTTTGTCGGTTTTTCAGCTTTGGGTTCCTAAACCAGCCATACAATTTGCTTCTCCAGCTTTTTTCGTGAGGTGAATGTGTGGGTGAAGCCCCAATTTGTGCAGGCACAAAGCCTCTGCATCCAGGAATCCCCTTGGAAGGCACAAGTACACCCTTGGCCACACGTGGATGTGTGGCAGAGCAGGAAGTGGTAAAGTCTGAAGATATGTCATGTTATTTAAGGGAAAGGAATTGGTTGGTACTAAAGACCTTTGTCTTTCTAAGTACACAAATTGTTTGATTTCATGGGTCTCAGGCAGCTTTCTACTTCCCTACAACTCCTAAGCAACTTGCTCAAGTGCTTTATTTTTCAGAAAAACGCAGAACTGCAAGATAACCACGTATCTCCCAGAATGCAAAATGTACATGTAAAAGACATTCCCCACTATTTTGGGTTTCAGATTCTTTCCACGTAGGCTATTGAAAGAGATGAAAATGGATAAATGTGTAGCCACCGATGGCGTCCGCCTCTCACTTTATAGAGAGCTACCATTTCATTAAGTTTGAAGTTTTTGAAATAATATAATCATAATGAAAGAAAGGAAATAAAATCCTCAGAAAGTTCTCAAAGGAGTATTAAAAGATGAGATTTGAATAACACTGATCAAATGTTGGAATGGAAGATGCAGATAGGTCATAAGCCTTTGCTTTTTTGATTGCCCATATTGTCTCGAAACTGTTCAGCAGAACAAAGAGTTTTGTGGATGAAAGACTGGTGTGAAGAAACATGAATGTCAACTTGAGTTCTGAAAGACAGTCTGCTAATGAAATATTCTAAAAGTCATTTTCAAGGTGGTAGAAAGTTCTCACTGATGTGCATCAATGCTTCTGATAAAAAGCATCAAATAGTTATGCAAGTATTGGCTTTTAGGTCTCAGAAAATAAAGCAATGCTTGTATAATTCCAAATGTTCCAACAACGTGTTTAGTTTTTATATGTTTTGGGGATAAAAAATAATAATTAAGATGTTGTTTAGTTTCTAGCTTAGGCTTACAAAATTCTGTATCAGTTAATTTTCAATATAACAAAATTGGATAATATATAGTGAAAATGAGTACACTGAAAATAAAGACAGATCCTAAATGCATTTTTAGTTCAAGAAAAAATAAACCACACTATTTGTTTGTGCAATAAATAAAATAAGTATAATTTGAGACAAACAGTAAATAATACATTTGGCTGCTCCTAGTAGGATAGACTTCTGAATCTGACACTGTGTGATATTTAATAGCTTCTTCATAATAGGAATTCATAAGACAGAAAGATCTAAAAGCAGTAAACATATTTCCAGCAGTTCTAGGTGAGCAGATCTAATTAAATTTTGGAATATGAAAGCCTCTGAAGTAGTGCTGCCAATTCCTATCTTCTACAGGGATTTTCTCGCATGCTTGAACTAGCTTCTAAAAAACTTCCTTTATCTTTGATTTCTTGTAGGGCCAAATTTTAACAGCACGGAAGTTCACAAAGGGGAGGCCTCTCGTACCTTGAGTGGCCGTTGCTTCCACCCTGGAGCCCCCTCTCAGTAAAGCTCTGGGCTGGCACTGAGTCCGTGAGCGCCGTGTGAGGACGGGCTGGCACACAGCAGGGCCACGACCAGGGAAGGTGTTAAACACCCAAAGGGAAGTTTAAAGCAATTTTTTTCTGCTTTAAGAGCAAGATATGGGAGCAAGAAGCAGTGCTGCCTGTAGTTACCTAAACCCTTCAGGAGACTGCTCCTCCCAGGAACAGGACAGTCCCCCCAGTGTGCACCTCTGCACTCTGCTGTGCCCACTCGCTGCCTTCCAGCCGCAAGGAGCCCCAGATCCTCTGAGGCACTGGAACCTGTTGGCAGATTCAGAGCATGCAGCCCGTAAACCAGCAGGGGATGGAATGGTACAGAATTAACTTGCAATAATAATTTATTTGTCAAATACAGTCGAAGGAGAGGTGGTTTGAACTCAGCCCAGTAATTAACACACGGCAAGAAGTGAGAGAGCTCCTGTCAGAGTGGCTGCAGTCCCGCCTCTGGTACCTTCCAGAAACCCCTGGTGACAAAGCTAAGGCTACTGAAAAATAGAGGAGGGCCCTCCCGACCCCATCTTGCTTAAGCAATTTCACACTATAGGAAAGAAATTAAGTTTAAGTAAGTCAGAAAGGAGGTACAAGAAATCTGATTCAATGATCCTTATGGGTCCTGCCAACTCAGGAGTATTCTGTGAATACTGGGTTATTTTTAACAAGTGAAGGTAAACAAGGTGGTGAGATGTCTAACTCTGCTGTTACCCTCAAAGGCTCACTCTGAAGAGCTGCCAAGTCAAGACCTTTCTTACCTTAAATCTCAAGCGAAGGCTCTTAGCTTTTGCTGTCAGTCTGGGGACCTGGGTAAGAAAGAGCTCTGAGCTCTCCACACGGGCAGCCTCATTTTAGTCATGCCAATCTTATAAAAATTTGGCTTTAAATCTTCAACACACAGCTCTTTCCTTTTGTTTCTATTTTGAGACTGTCATAAATATATATCTTGTGTGAGTTACAGCACCAGCTTTTATTCCTCGGGTCACTCTTTTCCTTTCGATTGGGGCAGGGCGTGGGTTCTTTGTTCCCAAACAATTCAGCCAGGTTTCAAAGAGATAATACACATTGTATGCTAAGTCTGTACTGGCTTTTATCTCGCATCCCCTTGGAAACAGGAAATGCCCGGCTGTTTTTGGCTGCCCTCCCTCATGATTTAGAAGAGGAACCGTAGGAAGGCTTTACTGAATGGCCTTTGATTTTCTGTCAGCGCAGTTTTGCCAGAATTTTAACCGAGGTCCCAAAAGTAGAAATAAAACATTAATCTGCTCCATCAGTCAGTCCCTGGACAAGCCTTAGAAACTGAAAATCTGTTTACAACAAAGATATCATAACCCTTTGGATACTTAGTAAGAATGATAAAGCAAGTGAGTCTTTGTTTAAAACTAGTTAAAGTGTGACACTCCTGTTCTGAATCTAGATGAGCAAATAAAAGCCAAAGGTAGGTTACGGTTTATATTTTAAAGTTACTTGGCCTTTTTCTTAAAACCAGCCCTAAATGAAATGTTTAACTCTCTCTTCAAATGTGTGACACCATCCATCACAATTTTATAGTTAGACACATAATAATGTATAATCTCAGCTGGCTGTCCACTTGTAAAAATGGGAATAGACTTCAAGAAATAAGCAATTTCCCAACAGAAAATTGGAAATTCTGCCAACCAATTCCAGGTGACCTGCCATCAATCAGTGTTAAATTCTCCCCAGCTATTGCTGAAGGGTATTGCCATTACTGACGGGCTTCACCTGGTGACTAATGGTATATAACAAACACATTCAAGAACTATAGAAATCCTAAGAATCTGTAATTGTCAGTTAACTTCCAGCAAAGACCTTCTCAGGCAATTCAGAAAGAGAGTGAGATTTCTATAACCTCCAAACTACTCATTTTTATTATAACGTTTTTAGAAAAAATCAGAATGACTCGATGCCATGAAACTTAATTAAATCAGACTGCAAAACACTTATTTGTTGCAGAATGATTTCATGCAACTGCTTTGCCACATGCACTGAATATGTGCTAATATAATTGCTATAGGCCTGGACTTACATTCAAGTTTCTCAGAAAACTTTGTATGATTAATAATTATGATTAATGTTTGAAGTGTGCTGTTCCAGGGTAATACTTTCCTTCATTTGCCAGAGTATACATTTAGATTTAAGTATTCAAGTGCTCTGGTTACTCATGTAAAGCCCGTGTAGCTATGATTTACTTTACAGGTGAGAAACATGCTGCAAATAAGAAATCTTGACTCTGTTCAACCAGTACCAGAGGGGCAGAGAGAAATGATGATGGATGTGTTACATGGAATCTCCAAGATAGGGAAATAGGGTTTTCACAGTTGTCAAAACCAGAATCTGTCAAGGTTTAAAGCTCTTTGTGAAGCATGGAAACTTGAATTTCCACTGAACTTTCAGATTAAAAAATAAAATAAAATTGAAAAAAGTAGTTGGAAGTACTTCTGGGCTCTCCCTGGAATTGGATCAGATCAGGAAGTCGCCTGTCCCTAATAACCCTTTCAAAGTCACTAATCCTGAGTTTAAAGGTCCACAGGACTATACAGAGATCCATTGTACTGTGCTGCTCACCTGATTTCTATGGGGCACTCACACGGGTGGAGAAAAGGACATGTATATTAACAGGACTTATATTTATAAAACTTGCAACAAGACGGGTAATAAATCATGTGTTGGAGGGGCAAGAGATAGCAGTTCCAGAATAATTTTATTTTTTTTTCTAAATAAATCTGCTTCATGCTGTGCTATGTTAGGATAATAATGGTGGCATTCTAAGAGAGAGAGAGAGCAACATTTTAATTCATGGTAAAAAGCTGTATTGTTAATAGTTAAAACATCCATGGGATGCTGGGCCACTCCTCAAAATAATGCAAAGCAACAAAAAGAATAGGTAACAAAAATACTTTATTTGCATTCAGTGTCTGCTTTGTCCAAAGAGGTGGAAGACAATGAAGGCAGGGAAAGAGATGTGAGCAGAAAAGAAACAGTCTTTAAATCCCTGATAATGTGCAAAGCAAGAGGCTTGCTCGTGCCCTTCATCGTGGCTCAGATGAAATGTGGACAGAAGAAGATATCTCTGCGTAAAGAGAGACATCTGGATTTTCCCTGTGTGTGTGCAACAGTGGAGATTTCATCCTCTGGGATGGCCGTGGCTTAGGAGTTCTGGTTTTGTTCCTAACCCCTTCTGGCCAGCCCTCTCATCCCTTGCCCAGCCAGCAGTGCCAGGAGCTGAGCCCTTGGCTCCCCAGAATCACTGCTGGGAGCAGAAATCTTCCCTCCAGCACAGCCAGAGCCTTTTGCTTTCAGAAGACATAAGCTGATTCACTTGGTCAGGGTTTGCTTCTTGGTGAGCAGATTAAATGCAGAAAAGTAAATTTTCAAAAGAGCAGCGAGCTTCTCAGTAAATGCACGGCTTGCTATGATGGGCTGCAGAGTTACCATGCACATTCTTTTCTGTTAAAAACCCACATCCTGGGGTGTTTGCACTCCCAGGTCAGTGCCAGTGCAGGCAATATTCAGAGTAGGTGTTGGTCATGAATATTGGACTGCAGTAATGCTGAGTTCTTAATTCCTAAATTTGGGAGATGCTCACAATTCATAACATTCTGTGAATAATCAGGTCATCTTTGCAGTGTTTATTAACTTTCCCACTGCATCCCTCCATCAGACAGGTGTTACCTAAAGGCATTGTACAGATGAAGTATAAAATGAAGATGGGCTGTGGAAGAAGAATTATTATCCAGGAGTGGGTTTCAGTCCCTCTGACTTTCTCAGAAATAACATGCCCCATTCTCTCCATAGCTCCTGTGCTCTCCCTGGGTGCTTAACATAATTTGTAAAAGAAATCGCCTTAGATTTTCAAAGTAGAGTCTTAAAATATCCTTAAATACTTAATGGCAGATTGAAAGATTGGGGAATAAAAGCAGAAATATATTGAACAAAATAGCATCTAAGATACTAATTTAATTACCAAATCTCCTCTAAGGGTTGGGTAACTGATCTGTGGTAGCACGGACCTAATTTTTCCCCTCGAGTTCAGTACAGAGAGAAAGCAAATGACATGATCTTCTATTATTCTCTAGATATATATCAGTGAACACTGTATTGCTGTATTTCACAGAACAATGGTCCTTCAAGTTTAGTATCTTGTCTCAAGACGTGTTTTCTGAGAGTACAGTCACTAATGAAACTTATTGAGAGACTTCAAACCGAACATATAGTAGATTTAAAATTAGATTTGCCTTTGAAATCACACTTTCTGGGATAATTGCTCTTTTTAAAAATTTTAGAGGCAGTTTAAAAACTCTTTCAGTTTTCTGAGCTAGACTCTGTCTTCTTAGCTAGTGGAAGGCTCCCTGTCATGAAGCAGCCTTAAATATTTCCAATCAGTTCAGTAACTCCCCAGAAAAATACTGATATTCACTTCCAAATGACTTCTTGTAAAACCTGGATTTTGGTTATTTGGATTACTTTAAAACAAATTAAATATAAGCATTTCTCTCATTACTGTGAAACCCTCAGGAGTATGAATGCATTTCAACGCAATGAAGTTTTCAAAACTCTCAAATTCTGACCGTGAAAGTTCCGTGAGCAGAGGATGAATTCTCAGTTACTGTGCCTGGGTGAGTCCTGCTGATTACACGGGACTAGCAGGAGTGTAAACCAGGTGATTTAGAAACAGTTCTAAAGAGATTCAGATCTGTAAGTAACTGATCTGTGTATGACAGGATACACGCAAGAGAGAACCCTAAAAAGACCTTTCTTCTTATGAATACTCGTGCCAAATTCACAGCAGCAGCTCAGGCCATGTATTCTGTGAGCAGGAAGAAAACTAGGCCTGTGCATGCTGACATCTGAAAGCGGAAATAAGCAGGTATTTTCAGAGGACATTTTTCCTGCATTAGGCAGAGCTGCCTCAGAAATGCGAAGACATAGCATTGGTTATGACAAATACTAATTAAAGCTGCTCAAGTCTGGAGGTATCTGTTCACTTCCATGTTTTCTGAAGCTCTCACAATGCCCGCCAGGCCTTTCAGGCCTGTCCCAAACTGTTCACACATGGTGCACCAGCACTGCCGTCCCTGCTGCCCCTGAGTTATGGCACGCAGCAGAGGCACCCCAAGGAAATCCGGGCTGTGGATTGCCAAAAAGAGTCAGCATATACAAAAAACTACAGCAAAGAGGGCTCCTTGCACCTACAGGCCACGAAGAACTTCTGTCTGACAAGTCTCACAGTAAAGTTATGGGAACTGTAGGAGTTCTTAGCATTACATCACTATGAAGAAATCTGCCATGGCTGCAACGCCAGAAAAATTGCTGACAAACCTTAGGGTACGATAAAGAGTTTAACTCAAGTATTTTTCTGAGTATCTAGATTTCCTGCAGGGGTAAATTCTGACGCCTGTGTCCATGCTTAGTAGAACCTCACTTCACGAGTTGTCTCACTGACTTCATAGGCTGACTCGTTGAAGAGTTTCTTAGAGGTGTCTGGAGGCCCATAAACAAGCCTCCATTTTTTAATACACAAAGACCACTTTCCAAATCCTTCCTCAGTTGACAATTTCCTCGTCAAAGGCAGAACAGAATTAAAAAACCCTGTAGCATTGCCAAGCTCAAAATAAATGATTTTGTTGTTCTAAATACAAATAATGATCTGTCGTTTCGCACTTTGCAAGGAAGGCATTACCCTGCCTTGAAAAACACAGAAGAGAAACAACACTGAAGTAGTTTTGATAAATGCTGTCATTCTCTAAGGAAATTTAGGAATTAGAATGCTATTAAATGAAGCTGCTTTATGTCCTCTTTGAGTTTTCATTCCTTCAACAATGGAAACTGCCTTTGGGAAGACAGCAGATGCAGGTCCTGCGAGGATTTAAGTGGCTTGATCATGTCCTTGTGAGCAGACTGAGCAGTGAAAGCCAGAGACACTGCAGTCCCCTGGCCTACTGCTTCCGGTAAGCTTCTTCCAAGCCATTAAAATGAACAAGCCTACAACAGCTCTAACATTCTTCACACACACAGAGGAATTTCTGTCTTCAGTAAAATTTCAAAATGTGAAAGTATATGTTCTAACCACAAATACGCTTTTTGGGAACTTCTGTGTTTTGGGCATAATAGTAAATTTGGCCCAAAACTCTTCTCACGTCACCTCTGTCAGTGTCACTGCAGCTCGTTTTCAACCTGCCAGTTCCAGGCAATAGGAAGTTTCCTCATTTTTTCCAGCTGTCCCCTCCCAGCATGAGGATCCCACCAGTCTGTGTGCTGGGCACGGGGCACCTCTGAGATTCTGGATAGGGAGCTGCAATTACAAGCAAGCGGGAGTGACAAGCTCAGTGTGTGGTTTGAAGTGTAACTGATAATACTCTTTAATGGGGACAAGCCAATTTGGGAAAACGTACAGTGAAAGGACACGTAGTCGTGATGGGACACAAAATAGAGGAGAAAGTCAAGACAGCGTAGTATGAGCAGCACTGCTTTGAGATTTAAATATCAGAGGTTGTAGGGGCTATTCATTCCAAAAATGAAGGCAATGGAAGGTTAAAGAAAGGAGAGGTGTTCTCTAACCCAGAACAGCGTGGCTTTCCTCATAATGGCCTCCACTGCAGTCTGTCACTGAGCCACTTTCTATTCCCCCTGAGCAGGAGCTGTAGAATATTTTGTAAAGTTGCATCTTTTAAAGTTCAGAAAATAAGCAGTGAAGCAAGATGCATCTCCTTTAGAAAGAGGAATTGAACTCACCCCATGCTCCATGAAGCCATCAAGCTCATGGCTGAGCAACACATTGTTGAGTTGAATATAATGAGGCTGCTGTATAATGTCACATTATAAAAAAACTGTGCAACACTATAAAAAAATCCTACTGCATTCTGATAACACAGCTTCCTTTCCCTCTACTGAAAAAGGTTCAGAAGAAAACTAAGAAATGGATTCAGACATAGGAATCTTGTGTAGTTCATTTTAATTAGCCAGTTTTCAGTCAAAATCTATGCACTGAACACAAGTGAGATTCTTCAGAGATTATCAGAAATTAAGTATATGAATTGCACATGCTGTTCTAAACAGCTCTTTCTTCACTATAAATTAACAGCTAGGGAGAGAAAAATCATGGTCATTTGATCACTAAAATATTATTTTAATAAAATTAAATTAATTAATGCTTCATTTGCAATTTCGCTAGTTGGCTGCAACTCTTTAGCCTTGAAAACTCTATTAGAAGAGGAATTCAACCTAAATTCTAAGTGGTTAACCTCTGAAATGGACATTGAGCTTAATTATTAATTCATAATCCTGAATTTGGGGCATCCTTGATTATCCCTAACTTAAATAGACATAAGTATGACAACGAATCAAGCCTTAGACTTTTCCCCAGCCTTATATGTCTGAAATTTGGAGGCTTGCCTCAAGAATAACCACTCAAGGACACAACAACCAGTTGCTTGGTAGACTGAAATGAAAATCAAGTAAGGAAGAATAAATAAGAGAAATCCTCCATGACTCCTAAGAGATGTGCCTGATGGCCAGAGCCATTTTCCTGTGCAGAAATCCCTGCCTTCTTTATAGTTTATGTTTGGGCATTTTTTTTTCTCATTTATTTGAAAATTGTAAATTCGTAGTCTTTTATATCTTTCCTTTTAAGGGGAAAGAAAGAAACCACTCCAACAACCACAACATTCTCCCACAGCCCTGAAAAGAGCAGCTCAGCCCTGCACAGCTGAGGATGTTCATGCAGTGCTTTCCTAGGTCCATGCCATGGATTTGTCCTCTTCCATGGGCTTCCTGGTACGCTACAAACACAGGTCAGTACTGATCTCTGCCCCGTTCCGTGTCAGACAAGAAGATACGGTTTGTTCTGTGCCTTAATAGGCACCAGGCTGTGGACTGTGAAAGGCAAGTGTTGATATGAAATTTTTAAGAGACTCCTCATAATGAAGCAGTACTAGTGACACAGATCTTCTAATCAGGCATTTAGTAATTTTGCTTTGCAGCTTGGAAAATGTATTTCATTTAAATTCACCTCCTAGGAGCTGTGTGTCAGGCAATTACTCTCTACCAGAAGATTTCAAAGTCCAAGCAAATTAAATGGGCTCTGTTCTTAAAGTAATACTGCCCTCCAAGCATCATTACTGTTGTTAAGAAATAGCAAACCTGAAGGCACAATTTCTGTTCTCTCCTATGAATACAGGGGCAGTTCCCATTAATGTTATTGGCAATCAGCTGTGCATATTTACAGATTTAATGCAGAGTCTCTCTGAGTGAGGAACACACCTGAACACTCATAGTTCTGAAAGAGCACTACTGAAAAGGAGAGCTGAATTCAGTTTCCAGAACGCTGAGACTTCTGAATTAAATTCAAAATGTGATAGCCTGTGATGATGTTCATTCCAAATATACCCCAATACTAGGGAAGTAGAATCAGGTTTTTGTCAGGAATAGACTCCTGAGGAAGAGGAACAACCTTGCAAGACATGGCACCAGCGAGCAATTGTCTTCCTTTGATTTACTGCTGAGTGAATGTTCTTTTAAAGTGCAGTAAGCCTCCACATGTTGCTGAATTTTAGTATTAGGTTGCCTCCTCACTGGAATAGAAAGTAAATTCTTGATTTTGTGACATTTAAAAAACTTGTGGTCATTTACAATGAGTTGGAACCACTGCCCCAAATATGGACCAGCTGGGAGCCTGCAGAGGGGTTTGATACCAACCTACCTGCCCAGGGAAGTGGTGGACTCACCATCTCTAGAAGTGATTAAAAAATGTGTGGATATGGCCCTTGAGGACATGGTTTGGCACTGAACATGGTGGTGGTGCTGGATTAATCATTGCACTTGATGATATCAAATTCCAGCCTAAATTATTCTATGACTCTATGACTATTTTCTATTGTGTTACTATTTCCCACTCTTAGTTCCAGAGTTCTAGATTCCCAAAGATCCAGAGGCATATGTACAGCAGAATAATGGAAAGGAGGTCGGTGGTGCTGTTAGAAATGTCTCCTTTTTACTTATCTTTATTTACTGCCACTTAAAAGCTTTCAGAACCATCCAGAAGTGTCCAGATCCCTTTTTGAACCCAGGCTCCCTGTCAGCTAAGTGGCACTGAAAACCTTATTCAAAGTGGCTATTCCAAGTGTACACAAAAAGCATCTGATGATGGTCCTTGGCCACCGTCCTAACTGTAGGAGAGGTCAAACTGAGCTGAACAGAACTCTTCAAGTTATTGAAGCTAACAGTAAGGGAAACGCTTCCCTGAGTGGGGAGCATAGTGCCAGAATTGCATCCAGAATGAAAGGAATTCCAGCCTTGAATACTGATACTCTGTTTTTCTGCCTCCCACGCTTTCAAACAAGCAGCATAAGATACACATAAATATAGGCAAACAGATGTAAATAACCTGTCCAAATATTTCTGTAAAGCACCTTCTTTGTGCAGCATGCCAGAATAATCTCCCAAGCATGGGTTTTCTAAAGGATATTACCCCTTATTCGTTTAAGTTAACTGCTGTTAGAGACTGGAATGGGAATTCTGCAGGGCAGCTTGTCTGTCTGTCATACTTGCAGAGCAGCTACTGTCAGAGACTGGGTACTGGAGCAGCAAACATTTGGGCCAGATGCCCGTTTTTATGCTCCTACAGTAGTTTTGCCTCATAAAGATCCTTACATTTGCTCATGATATTCAGTGAAGTTCATCTGTTTCAAGGCAGCACAATATCAAGTACTCAGTCACTGACTCCAATTAAATCTCTGCCTAAAACCAACTCTTTCCACTCACTTTTCATTCTTCTTGCTCCTTGATTGTTTCACTTGCAAATAGAAAATAAACAGTTCATTTTTATTGAAGCGAACTCTTGTAAGCACAGTGACATAGCAGCAGTCTGTCAATGATTTAAAAAGATAGTTAATATATTTTATTGTGTGTAATGCAATGGGGCCTTGACATTTAGCCATTAGAGTAATGCAAATAATAATAATACAGAACTGTGATTAAAATTGAAACACTGAGCAAATGTAAAAAGAAAAGAAAAGGTGGTTTAGGTAGTAAACAAGGACATAGGGAAATCCATCAGGAGTCAAAGATAAGTATACTTGGAGCCATAAAATTACCTCATGTCAAAACTAATTGAGGGAAGCAGCTCGTCACTAATGCAATTGTGCTTAAATAATGGAGATGGCATCTCCGTGAGCCTGGGAGAGAGGCAGCTCCGAGAGCCAGAAATGGAGACTTTGCAAGAGGTCAGGCTCATTCTCTCAGCCCTCTGAGTTGTGCACCAGGCTGGAATAATTGGGCACATCAACCCCACCGTCTCTGCCCGGGTGGGCTGCAGGACCTCCTGGAGCTCAGGGTAACCCACGGGCTGCGCTGGGCACCTCCAAATTCACCAGGGGGTCCCCCAGGAAGCAACCCATGCCATGCCACGTCCTAGCTCCTCTCTACTCCAGATTTATACAGTCTGTCAGGGCTGTCAATGCAAAGCCATTTGGATGTTGTCTCGTTTTGCATTTCCCACTCTAAAATGTTCCAGAAATGAATCTGCTGTCTCTGAATAGAGAATTGGTCTAGGAATTGGCAAGGACTTCATTCCTACTTTTATTAAGGGCTTATCAAGTAAAAAGGACTGGAACAAAGAAGAATAAAATATTTGATTTCCCCACCCTCCACCTAGTCTGAATGACAGTCCTTTTGAGGTCAGTATTGCTTAAGTCTCTAAAATGAAAATGCTACGAATCACAATCAAATAACTGTCAGGCGCCTTATTAAATTTCATTCAACTCCATACAAAATCTTAAGGGACCATTGCTATCTTCCAATTTAGACAAAGATTAAATAAAAGCTGATCAAAGATTTATAGAATTCTAAAGTGATACTAAACACAGTGTGCTATGCCTGGAAAGCTTTCCCTGGTACAATGGAGTTAGAAGTAGCCTGCATTAATGGTTTCATTTAAGCACCACTTTCCATTGGAGGAAAAAATCAGCAGTTTACAACCACCTCATCTAATTAAAATCTCGTAATTCATAGTCTAAATCAAGTTTAAATTGATGCTAGGGTTCATATCGTTGGTCAGACAGAATAAAAAATCAGTAACAATTTCAACAAAAGTAGGTTTCCTTTTTCTTTTTCTTTAAATTCAGAAAAAGAGCCAAACCTTCACTTTTGGTGGGTTTCCTGAGTAGCAATTTTCAGCCTACTTGCCATAAAAGAAATGTACAGGTAAGCTAGGGAGGTCTCCTAAGTGCAGGTAGTAGCAGTAGTTACTAGAATGTCTGTTTTCACCACTAAAACAAACCTCTGTTCTGCCCATCAGTGGTGAAGTACGGCATGGAATAAGTACCCGGCTACATTAGAAACATTAACAGGAAACACAGGGGAGAAAAAGAAAAGAAGCAACAAGAAGGGAACGGTGCTTTAACAGAGAGAAGTTTTTCATGTTTTCTTTTCTTGCTGCTGAAGGAGAGGACTAAATAAGAAGAGTCACAAGCAGGGGAGAGTCTGCCTTACATATTTAGAGGAAAAGCTCTAAAATTGTGTTTACTTGTTTTCAAGGCAAGCAGGTTCATTACAAAACGAGTCTTTTATAGTGTTCCAGTGTTCGTCTACAACAGAAATCATATTTCTGTGAGAAAAATTTCTGCCTAAGGCTTAGCAAGAAATTTATGATGCTGAACATAAAATCTGAATTCTGTGGTCAAACCTCTTGTGAGAGAATATACAATTCCCAGCAGACATACTGATTTCTGAAAAGCTTTAGTGATACGTAACCTGGATAATATTTGCACCATTTTGTGTACCTGATCTACTTTCTTCTACTGGGGCTTGTCTGAACACCCACAGAACCCTTTGGAAGTGAGGTGATGCTGAATATTGCACTACAGTGACTGACTGTGCCCTAGGAATGTGGATCTATATCTATTCAAAAATTAAATGTGGGATGAAGATGCAAAACTCGGATCCTGCCATCCCTTCTGGACAGTGGTGCAGCCTCAGTGCCCTCAAGTAGGTGTGGAAGCAAAGGCAAGTTTGCAGCAGAAAGGCCAAACACCCCCCTTGTCACTTCTGCAAGCTGCAGTATTTCAAAATCCCTTTCAGATCCCAAAAGGAATAGAAAGCAAGATATCAAGTAGGCCATCATCTTTCTGTTAGCAGTGCATGTAGTTTTCCATATTTTGGCACGAAATCCTGAGGAGCACACCAATGACAGTGTTTATACTTGTAGTTCATATATAAGGTTATTCTGTTATCTGTACTCGATAAACCCAACCCAGGCTCCTGTGAAGGCAATTCATAAATGTCAGCCAGGAGGGAAAAGACAATGAAGTGGTTTACAATAAGCATGTTTGCTTTTTATTAGCAGGTTCAAACTGAGAACTTTTCCCCTCCAGTTGGGAACATCACAGGTAATTAAGCCAATGCCCTTTTGTCATGCACTGAAAAAGGAAGATGTAAACTGAAACATAACAAGAATCAATGCCTGCTGGTCACAACTTCAGTGTGGGGATGACTAATTCCTTTTGATACTGCTTAAAATATATGATTTAGGATGAATTCTGAATGGGCAAGGTAGCTGTATGAAGAGATGGATTAAATAAAAGATAACAGGCTTTGCTGTGTATAATTTCAAATAATCGCTTTGGTCATTTTTTTAGGATTAGTAGAGATCAAGATTCAAGATCAGCATATTAAAAACTAAGAGCAGCAAAAACAAGCTGAGGAGAAAACACATTGTGTGTCTCTCGTCTATCTGCAAAAGGTTTTCTCTCTGTTCTTCCCTCAATGCAGGATCTTCTCCCCTGTGTTAAGCAGGGGAATTGTAAGTACTTCTGAAACATGGTAATTTCCAACTGTCAGTGCCAGAGAAACCTCTCCGTGAGCCCCTCCGATGGGACTTGTGTCTGAGGAAGGAGCTCCATCTGAATTCAGTGCACTAGGATAGTTTAATATTTCTTTTTTGGAACATCTCCAAGGAAACAGAGATGAATAGAAATGAGACAAAAATTGGGAAATCCCATCTTCCAACTTCTGCTGTTAGGAGCCATCTTACAAGCCAAAAGAAAAACAAACACAACAACCAAATTGTCCCAAACCCCAGGACATATATATGGCGGGAATTTGGGTTAAAAATGTACATGCCACTCTTTTCCTTCTTGTGGGGAATGAGGGATGAAGTTCTGCTATCTGGGCCTGACACAGGCACTGCTTTGTCTCATCATCCGTTCTTGTCTAGGAGAAAAGATTTAGAAGAGCAGACTCCTAAATTTTCCCTTCTACTATCTCTTGACCTTGGGTGATGTGAGGCCTTCTACTACCCAAACCCAGGAAAATACAGACAGAAATTGCCATTTTTGTTACAGAGAAAGAAGCCTGTCCTTAATCCAGCACTTGATGGCCACAGAGAATGGTACACAGAGAAAAAAGCAGGTTTTTTTCCAACTGTCCCCTTTCCCAAGGAAGCTTCCCCTCCAACCCCTCAGTTTCACCCAGCACATTCCTTAATTGTTATTTTATAACACCTTTCGATGGGTCAGCTGGCAGAGGAAGCTCCAGTGACACGGCAGCAAAGGCAGATAAATTCTACTTTGGCCTGATTCAGGGGTCAAACATAAATTAATTTGCTCTCAATGCTATCAGTGGTCATGAACCCCCTCATTCGCTCACTGTTATTGATGCTGCTCCTTGTGAAGAAATGCCATTTTACCACGATTTCCTAGCTCCTACCTCAGTTCCAGAAACAGCATTGAGTTAAACTCCACCTTGAAACCTTTACCCATTTTTGCAGCTTAACCCTATTACACAGAACAAAATCTGAATTTGTGGAACATCTAGAGGGTAATGCTGAGAATCTGCTAGAGGGGGCCAAAGCAGTTTGAAAATGGGTTTTTGGGCTAATATATGGACAGGCAGGATTAATCACAGTCAAACACAAGGGGTCAAACTCCGATGGAGCAATCTTTCTTTGTTTCATCAACAATGCCCACTATTAGGTGAGCATATACCTTGAAATTAAGCCAATGGAACCTGGATGGAAAATTTGGTGTTAACTCTTTAGACAAATTAAAAGGCAAGTACCCAATGAAATTACCTGTGCTCTCAACCAGTGCTCTTTCACAGCCACTAAATTTCTAGTTCGTGTAAAAAAACTCCTATTTTTCTTCACTTTGGGAATAAAAAAGAAAACTAAAAGAAACACTTGACATTTTTATGCTGAATTTGTATTTAGAACTAAGAAGTGACAGAAGAAAATCTGAAATTAATGTGCATAAAAACCACTTTCATGTCTATTTGGAAAATAAATTTAGTCCTGAAACCTTTGCAGGACAATGTATTTGATAAAAGGCTTATACAAAAAGGAAATATTTTGTGGTTTTTTTTTTCATCCACAACTATTTGAAGGCTGAACACTCCACTGTAAATAGTGTATAATGCATTTCTAATAATTTTTGACAAGTCAGCTATGAACTGCTTCAAAACAATCAGTATGGAAGTAGAAAGCTTTAGTTGGGCTTAAACATACGGAGATTGCTTTTTTTATGCTTTTTGTTTGAATGGAAAGTCAAATAACATATTTGTTCATTTAATTATTTATAGTCCATAAAACCAGTTATAGAAACACTCACTCTGCAAAATCCAAGTACCCTCATTTTCCAAGTGCTCTTAAATTTTCTAGAAACCAGTCTGAGATCCATTCAGGGACCTGATTTTCAGCAGAGCACTAGACATGATTGAGCTTTTCTATTTGTTTCCTATTTATAAAACATAACTTCGAATGACAGATTAGCAATTATTTTCAAATTGAACTTATATTCTCGAAATATTTTGCTTCATGCAAATCATCTTGCACCAACATTTCTACAACTTTTGCCACTTTTTAAAGCTCAGAGCCCTTCTTTCCACATGAAAATGATACTTTTGAATCCCCCATTGGCAAACCAAGGGCTTATGCATAACATGAAAAATTGCAAAGAACCAAAGAATGTTTACTAGCAAATGGCATCGCTAAAGGACAAAGAAGCCAAGGCAGTCTCTTGGTGGCTGAAACATGTGACAGAGCCATGGGCAGCTCCAAAGCTGCTCTGGTGCTGCAGCTGCCAAGCAGCAGCTGCTCCTGCTAGACAATCTTCTCTGTGACTTGGCACCCAGGCCTTGTGCTTGCCATTCAAGAGCAGCAGAAGGAGTCACAGGATGCAGGATGGCAGCTACCCCTTCATAAATCATACAATAGCTGCAAAAATCCCTGTGGAGACAGTGGGTGCCCTGGGAAGTTACGGTATTGCTCTGAAACCCTGACGCAGTCAGTCACAGGCTGGAAATGCAAACTGAAAAATAAATTTATTGTTAGAGCTCCGCTGTATTCCTGATAAAGTATCTCAGGACTCAGAAAAGCTCCTGCGGCACAAAGAAGTAATATTTTCATTATTTTGAGGAGAAGGAAGGTACCGCAGATTAGCTGGCTCAGGAAAGGTCGCAGAGGGTGTTTGAGAGAGTAAGGACTCAAGTATGTCTCCCCAGAAACAAGGCTGACACAGTCCTGAATACATCATCCCTTATTTCCTATGAAGAACAGATAATTTCTACATACAGCAAGATGTTTGCCATCTTGCAACTGTCAGGAATGAAACCAGTACAACTAAGTTAAATCACAGTTGCACGGAATCTCCTCTGAGCACCCTTTCCCAGTGTTAATGAAGGATCATGTCTTTCCTAGATATTGTACTTTATGCCATTCTATACAATGTTAAAGCAAATCCATAAATCATATTGCTTTCTGTAATATGATTCTGAGAAGTTAGCCTCTTCTCTCAAACCTTAAAGAATTTTATATTAAGAGCAGGCCTGATTTGATTGCTTCAGGCTTATATATGAAGTCTTATTTTTATGGCTCCCTGGAAATAAATAGATTGCTGTTCAATCCTCTGTAAACTTAAAAGCAGCAACATGATGGAAAAATTTGGTGTTGGTGCTACAGCATCAATAGCCAGATTTAGAAGCTCGCAGAGCAGTGATTTGAAAGCCTCAGATTCATTTCCAGGCTCATTCCCTGGCAAGAAGGGATGGGGTGAACAGGACTGCCCCCAGTCCCTCTTGCAGCTGTTTGTCTCCGAGCACTCACTGCACGCACATTCACTGAGCGAGTTTCTGTGTCTAGAGGGCAGCCTGGCATCAGCTTCTCTGAAACATTCATATATTATATCATATCCAGGGATCCAGCAACATTTAAACAAGACAGATGATTAAAAGATAGTGGGAGCTATGCATTATGGATTAAAGTGTAGAGTGAGAAGTTTTCAGAACATTAGTGTTCCAGAAATATGAACTATAAACCCATGTGAAACATTGAAAATCATCACATTTAGTGATATTCTAGGTTCTTTCAGTGGAAAATTGAAAATAAAAATAGTAGAGAAACATATCCCAATCATATGAACAAATTATATATTTATAATCCTTTATTCAGATTTTCTGAAAAACCCAGTATTCTCATAATCACACAGTAGCAATGGAGAAGTTATAAAAGCTAATATTTGGCCTTAGTATAGTCTTATTTTTGTTGCAATAGTTTGCATGAACAACAATAAAGAATCTTCAGCTTATCTAATGCTCCAGAACTAAAGAAAACATGAGTGGAGAGATCTGTCCAAAAATATACTGACGCTTTCATTCTCTTTGTTGTGTCACCTGTGGATTCCATCAAAAGATGAAGGCAAACTGAAAATTACTTGGCTTCTGAAATATATGTACAGGAAATATTTCTTCTGATACATAACTGATCAGGTATTGCAGCAGCCTCGGAAATACTGAGGATTCCACTGGAAAATAGAGACAAGACATCCTCTGGGAGGCCAGCAGTCCTGACCAGCAGGGCTGGCCAAATGCCATGGAGAAGGTGAATCCTACTGAGCTGTTCCCTGAGTCACTGCAGCCAAACCAAATCTCCAAGCAAGTCCCACTCTGACAGAGATTCCTGCTGCTGATCCCACCTTCGGCCTGGCAGTGGAAAAGCTGGGTCAGAGACGGGACCCCCGGCATGTTCCAGCTTGGGTGACCTCACTGCCATAAACCGGATTCTGGGCAGGCCCTGTCTGGGACATCTCAGTGCAGAGAGGTGCACAAACCCCTCTGATAAATTCACATGGCTGTGGTCTTAGTTAAAAGGGAGATGCGACAGCTTAAGGTACGGTTCTAAAGGAAAATGGCACAGCTACAGGGTGATCTGCAGTATGGAAAGAGGGAACGAAGTAAGTAAAGAGAGATACAAGACTGGGGTAAGGACCACAAGGGATCCCATCTTGTATTTTAGCATTTTCCAGTCTTTGGGAGTTCTGCTCTGGGATGTGAATGATGACACAGACCAATAGCCGAGGCTCTGTGCATTCCAGCCGTGGCCTGGATGCTGCAGTAATGAGGATGTCTGGTGAATCTTCCTGTTCTGAGGCTGGGATTTATGGGAAGTTGTTACATTTGTTAAAATAATGACTGGGAAGCAGTACTAGAAAATGCTACAGCTGCAACAAAAAACTCATAAGAACGCAAATAAGCCCCCCTGGATGTTACTTAGGTTAACTTGCTCACCTTGGGGGAGTAGATGCTCGTTAACAAATAAAACATTATTATTATGCCTATGCTGGTTTGTTGCTCTGTTTGGCAAATTTTCTGATCTCTCTTGACTTTCAGTTCTGAAATACGCATTGTCAGGAACTAAAATGATTAAACTGTGTAATCTGTTTATTCAGATCATATGCTCAAAAGTATCTTATTTCATATGTATCTACTGTAGAGTGATTCCAACAAAGACACCAAACAAAAGATGAGCTCTCAGATGAAAGAAGACAGTCTTTACCTTCCCTTGACAGCTGCCTGCAGCCTCAACTCTCCATTGATAAACTGCCATATAAAAATTTACCTATTAAATTATTTTTGGCATTTAAATCATATCTATCACAAAGGCAGGTGAATTCTTAAAAGCACTGCATTTTAACATGTGCAGCCTCTGGATTATACTCAAGAAATGCTGCAGCTGAACAGGACTGTGATATACTCTGTACAGGTTAATAAAAGACATTTTCCCAGACAGTCCTTAGCCTCAGCCTCTGATTTCTCCATAATCTACTTCCTGAGATCTTCCATCAGTATAATTAAATATGTCTGTGCTATTTCATGGTGCTAAGTCCACTTATACCAGCTAAAAACCTTCAATTGTTTGATTTGTCCATGCAGGTACCTCACGTTCTATCCATCTTTTGGGATACGTGACAAATATAGATGTCCTGCATGAGAAAAAGTTTGTACAACCCAATCCACCAACATTGTCAATATTGGCTACGGCTTACTAATTAACTTGAGAAAAGTGAATGAGCTAATTAGCAGGGCAAACTAAATAGAATATCATTAGTTAGTTAGTCAATCAATGCTGATTTCCACTAAGTGAATGAGTAATTTCCACACATTCTGGGTCACTGTCAACCTCTCAAATTTCCCATTGGACTTCCCTGTCCTGAAGCTAATCTTAAACTGAAAATACTCAACAGGGTGACCTGGTTCAACTTACTACTTGTACTCCCACAGATCACCAGTGGTTACACTCTGGAAAAACTGAAACAGCATCAGTTGCTTCAGGCTGGTTTCTGTTTCCTTCACTGAGAACAGAAAATGAGGCCAGAATTCTTCCAAGTCCCAAGAAACCTTGAAAGTTTTTCCAAAAAATATCTGCTTTTAGGAAATTATTTATTGAGGTATAAAACTTGTAGCCATAAAGAGAACCTGTCAGAGGGACAAGTGACCTAAGGAAACGGCAATAAGTGGTCATAGAATCCCAGAAAGGGTTGGAAAGAACCTTAAAGATCGCTTAGTTCCAAACCCGTGCCACGGGCAGGGACATCTTCCACTGTCCCAGGCTGCTCCAAGCCCCAGTGTCCAACCTGGCCTCGGGCACTGCCAGGGATCCAGGGGCAGCCACAGCTTCTCTGGGCACCCTGTGCCAGGGCCTGCCCACCCTCCCAGGGAACAATTCCTTCCCAATATCCCATCTGACCCTGCCCTCTGGCAGTTTAAGGCTATTTCTCCTTGTTCTGTCACTCCATTCTCGTGTCCAAAGCCCCTCTCCAGCTCTCTTAGAACCCTTTCAAGTGTTAGAAGGGCCCCTAAGTTCACCCTGGAGCCTTCTCTTCTCCAGGTGAGCACCCCCAGCTCTCCCAGCCTGGCTGCAGAGCAGAGGGGCTCCAGCCCTTGGAGCATCTCTGTGGCCTCCTCTGGACTCTCTCCAACTGATCCTTCTTATGATGAGCGCCCCAGGGCTGGGGCAGCTCTGCAGGTGGGGTCTCACCTGGCTGGGGCAGAAGGGCAGAATTCCCTGCCCCTTCCCTCTCTGCTGCCCACGCTGGGGGCTCAGCCCATGTGCTTGCCTTGTGACTCATGTTAAATATCTCTGGCCTGCCTGGGCCCTTCCCCCAAGTGCGGCCATTGCCTGGAACTCTTCGAGTGGTCCATCCATCAAATCCACGTCTCCAGCTTAGAGACCAGGAAGTTGTGTGGGACAGTGTCAAATGTTTTGCACAGACCCAGGCAGATATCATGATCTGTTAACTGGCAGTTCCCCAAGACATTTTGAGTGTGGCAAAGTAAATTTAAAATTATTGGCATCAGGCCCACTTTTCCTGCTTGCCTTTCCTGTATCCCCCAAACCAGTCTGCTGACCCTCACCACTCTGCCAGGCCGTGGGCTGCAAACCCTCCTGCAGACAGGGAACTCTAGAAATAATAGCACAACACAACATAATACAACAGGCAACCCCCAAAGAATGTGCTCAAATATGCTCTCACTGCAAGGTCCACTGCCCAAACTCGAGTTCATTTACTTTAGTGCTTAAAGCCTTACAGGAGTGTCTCAGCTCTCTAAAGGCTCTGATAGCTGCAAGTGCAAACATTGAGTTTCAGTCATGGCCCTTATCCTTTCACTGATAGCATGTAATTGTTTATGGCACCCTCTTAATACTAAAATAACAACAAATACTCAGCTGGAGACAAGGGAAAATGATAATACACCAAATGCTCATGGTGCTTATGAGTCTTGTCATTCTCTGATTTCAGAGCTTTTCTTATACAAGTTGTTTATTTTGACTAAAATCCATCTTTAATGTTTGTGCCATGCAAAATCTCCTGCTACATGTGCATTCAGACATCACGAGTGTTTTGGAAATGAAGAATTTCCATTAGTTTAGATAACATCATCAGATTCAGTGGGAGAGAATGACTGATCCATATAAATACTGGTTGGAACAAGTGTTCATGATGAAGCATCTCTTATTGATTAGTAGATTTGCTCTTGTATATGGTATTTCCCAACATCCTTAATCAAGCCTTCTCTGGATGATTCAAAGAAATTCTTGTTTTTGATAAATAGGCTGTCAGGCAAGGTTAGACTTGTGATGTTTTTAACCATTAGTTGGATCTTACCTCCTCCTTTCAGACATAAGTCCTAATATGTAACACAACGCCCCCCAAAACTCACATATAATCCCAGAGAAATGCTGTATTTTGCTATGGCAGACTTTGCATTGTACTTTGGGAAAAACCTGCTACCAGCACATGAGGGACTTGCATTCTGAGAGGGTGCGTGCTCCCTGTAGCCTGCTCTTCCCAAATCCGCGCCTTTGTGTGGTCCAGCAGAGCAGTTTGTAGCTCTGCAGTAAATACAGGCATTGGAATCTGTCTGAAATGCACTTTCCAACACGATGCCTTGTTTTGGCTGCCATTTCAGAACTTCCGGTAACACAAAAATGCATCAAATCACTGGGAAAGCCAAAGAGAAAGCTGGAGATGTGGGAACTTTTCTCCACCAAGCACAATGAAGTTAGGGCAATTACAGCGTCAATCAGTGGAGGTGAGAAGATAGCAGGAAAACATCTTTCTGTGCATTCTGCATAAAATAGAAAGGAGGCTTCAGTCAAGCATTTCTGCTTCCCTAAACGAATCCATTTGCAAGACATCCATCAAGAGCATTCTCTCCATAATGTTGTCTACTAAAGCAAATACCACTTTAGAGACACAAGAATTCTTGGTTGCATTATCCATAAGGAGTCAGTTGCTAATGATGATTAGAATTTGTATAAATAATCAATGAGTAGTGTATAGATGGCAAATGTCTGGCAGAATTTGGAATCAGATCCTTAAAAATCTAATTTGTTGCCTTACACTGCAAGTTATCGCCATCACAGAGGAGATAACTGCACATGATGCTGACATATAAATTTCAAAACCTTCAAATATGCATCTTTAATTAATAATTTAATTAAATGCAGATTTTTTTCCAAATGTTTCAGTGAAAATAAGATTATCTTCAAATACACCGCCACTGTTCTTCAAGGACAATTTTTTACTTTTGCAAATAATATTTGGATTCCGTGGAGGCAAGCAAGACTCCAGTACAGAAAGCAAACATTAAGGCAATAAAATCCCATCACCTCTTTTGTCCATAAGAGACTGTTCATGTGGAACACCAAAAATGGGCATTATCTCCTAATACCTACTGGAGGATTTGAGCTAGCCCAAGTGAAAAGACTAAGCACTGCATCATTGCTATATTACATTTTTAAAGTATTAATCTCCTTTTGATTTAGAGCTGATACTACTTCATACTCTCCACTCTTCCTGCAGGTGTATGCTGAGCACGGAGCATATAGGCTCCAAAGAGCTCTGAAATGAAGCAGTGCTCAAAATAATGGGAATGCTTCTCCTAAAGTTACAGACTTGATTTATTAGAAATGGTTCAAACATTTTTCCTAATTAATGTGAGCAAAGTGCCTAACAAAACTAGAATAATGTCTCCAGCTTGGACTCCACTGAGACTAATACTCATCCTTCACACTTCAAGGGGCAAAGTTGGGTTGGAGAAAAGAGGGAGCACTGGTTTTAGTCTCAGTGACAACATTTAAAAGGTCCATTTAATGTTGGTATGTGAGCCGTAGTGGGTGAACAAGCTCTATGTTTTTCCACTTAAATTGTAAATAAATCTTGAAATTTAGTTGAAAAAGCTCACTATTATCTCATACCCATATTTCCCTTCACCTCTTAAGAGTCAGACACTTTTAAAAAGATATGCAAATGTTTTCCCTAACACTGCAAGGAAGCTGTGCTTCTATTTTCTGACAGATAAAATGAGGTGTAGATTCAAGACTCATCTCTGGAAGTGAATCTGGGTTAGGTGTCTTAACAGTGGGAGTCATGTTACCCACCTTCAGCTTTCTAAAGTGTTCATGTCTGAAGGAGACATGAGAGGTAGATAGACTTCACAGATAACAATCATAGCATGTGTCTAGGTATAACACACATCTGACAGTTTTTACTTCTCTTGTTTTAGCCGTTTTTTGCCACATTAAGCAACATCCCCATTCAGTGTACTGCCTCTGCCAAAGCCCATTCTGGGCTCAGTCACTGTACATTTGTCAGGGCTGTGCATTGTATTCCAGCAGCCAACAAAACACCAAAGTCCCCATGGAGGTCTGGCTCAGAATGATTTGCCAACAGATGTGACCCATGTCATAGTCAGTGCCAGATTTAGGGTTTCAGGAGACCTGGCTTCTAGTCCAAAAGCACAAAAACTACTCTTGGGAGAGATATCTAATGCTCAGAAAGATGTAGAATCCTTCCCCCAATTTGTCTGCGCAGTAATTGTGGAGCCATATGTAAAAATCAGTCAACCACTCACCCAGCAACTCCAAATGCTGAATGTGGTCCTGCATAAAAAGCAGAGGGGGACAAGACAGAGTCTTCTTCCCCACTGTTTGCCATCTGACTTCCACAGAAAACTTCCCATGTAGAAGGACAGCTGCCAATGCTGTGAAGCCAGCCCTTCACGTATCCCTTGTGCGAGACATTAACTCAGCCGCGTATCAATGCCACTCATGCTGTCAGATGTAGATTGATGTACTGAAAGCTGTGCACATCCGTTTCCTTTTGCCTAGGCTGAAGCCAAGTCTCAAAAGTAGATTTCTTTCCAAATATCTAAATCAACTTAGGTAAAATTATGAGAAACTTTGCCAAAGCACTTTTGCTAGTGAAGCAAAAGAACCCTTCAAAACAGGTCTTCTGGT
The DNA here is from genome assembly GCA_013398955.1 of Callaeas wilsoni. NCBI lineage: Eukaryota > Metazoa > Chordata > Aves > Passeriformes > Callaeidae > Callaeas > Callaeas wilsoni. Next base: position 8,526 of record VWPU01009739.1, on the reverse strand, counting down.
TTGGCCTTCGATGGCACAAACAGCATGGCAGGTATTGGAACTTTGGGATTTGCTAGAAGGAATGTCTCAAAACTGTGAAGCTATTTTTGTCATCCTGCCAGTGGGATGTGAGGGAAACACCTTGCCTGAAAGCAAACAGGGAAGTGTTTTCAAGTGCAGACGACAAGGCTGAGATATGTTTGTTGTGTGTGTCACACTGGCAGGACACTGGCAGAGCTTGACACTCCTCTCCCACAAGTAACTTGTGGGAAACCCCCCACATCTGCAGATCTTTACCCAAAGAACAGCAGTATTGCCAATGATAATGCAGACACTAAAGATCTTGCTCTCTTTTGACATACAATTCAATCTTGCAGTCAACATGACTTGGTCAAGTTGACACCACTGGCAATAATTTACCAAAGTCTACTGAATCATCTTTTAACCTCCTTACATGCTCAAGCCGACTCATTTTAAAAAAAAAATCAAAATCAGTTAAACTGAATGTATCCATATGGTATTTTTCTTTTCCCTTGGTTCTAGTTAAAAGCAAATATAACTCCTAATGATCCACATTTGTAACAAAGCTGCAGGAAGTCAGGTAGAAAATGATTGACTAACAAAGAAGGCCAATGACACTGATGGCAGTAAAATGTATAATAAACTAAGGAATTACTATTTGATAGAGCCTTGCATGCATGCACTCATGCAGACATTCTTCTTCCAGTCACACTTAGGGATGTAAGCTGTCATTAGGGTAAAGCGTTAAAATGCTGTGTAAAATTTCCTTATACAATGCAACTCTGCACTTTGCAGTACTGATGGTACTGCAGGAGTAGTGGAAAGTTTTGGCAGGTGAGTACATTAAATGTAGGTCTGAAGGCCATCTTTACTGAAAACAATTAGAATATGACTTCTAGCTCTGGGGAAAAAAAAATCCAGCTTTAAAATATGATCTTTTCTGCATGAAGATTGAGATTTAATTTAAGATTTTTTAGAGTTCTGTTTAACGTGCAAACAGGATCACACCCCCCACCCCAAAGCCTAAAAAGCCAAGCTCCCTTTATTCCAGGTAGACTGAGCTCACTTATGGAGGAATGTTTGACAAATTCATCCCTCTTTGGTAGTGAATGAGCAGTGGATAGGTTTCAATTTTTACAGACATCTTCATTATTCAAACCCCTTTATAGTGAAAGGTTTATTACAATGTATGTCTGCCTGCAGCTTGTTCATGAGTGAGTATCTGGGTTGTTTTTAAAGTGATCAACCTTTCATTATTCACTCTGTGATGTGACTGAAACCAGCAATGTTAAAAAAATAATTTCCAATTCTTATTTGCTACCAATCCAGTCAAAGCTGTATTTGTACAGACACAAGACGAATTTGCATCCACTTCTCTTCTGAGAAATTTAGCTCTGGGTTCAAGTAGTAGGTCCTAGCTCTGGAATTATAAAATGGGTTCTATCACACACTAAATGAACTTCTCAGCCGTTTCCTGCTGTTATTACTGCAAGCAGAAATTTGTGAGTAGAATCATTCTCAGAAAGTTGATAGAAGGACTTTGAAGACAGAGTGCTTTAAGATGTACCTCTCCCTTCACTGCTGCTTCAGGTGTGATTTATCTTGCCCAGTATTAAACCACAAAGTAACAGCTAGTTAGTTTCTGGGTTGGCCTTAACCTAGAATTTCCCCTGTGCCAAAGTCACCACAGTTATCGATCTTAGAAATAATTTTTTTTGCTCCCAGAATTAACCAAAGACCCATCCAAAACAGTGATTAGCCCACTGTTCTTTAATGTAAAACCTCACCAAAATTCAGATATGTATGTGTCAAACATACATGTGGTAATCTTTTATGTTATTGACATGAGAATTGACTCAAATGGGTAATTGAAAAAGGTAATTTACAGTCTGGCATCTTGACTTTAAAGTTTTGTTTTATTAACATCCACCAAGAGAGTAATCAATTTAGTGGTGAGGCTGAGCTAATAATTCTACAGAAGTTTTATAATGTCTTCATGCTTTAGCATGGAGTTTTGTCCTTGCTTTGTGTAATGGGGGATATTTATTCCATCCACACATTTTCTTTTCAATGCTTGACTCATTGAATCACAAAAGAAATATAAAGTGGCTCAACAAGCAAGTGAGTAATTGTAAACCACTAGGTTTACACCTACCTGATGCTTATTGCAGCCTCCTTTTAAACATGCTTCTGAATCTGATGAACAAATTCCTTCCCTGTATGGTACTTTCTTTCCTTATGTGCCTTAATGTGTCAAGACCCTCTTTTCCAGTCATATAATTACAATGATTAGGCTTTTCCCGATCCATTCTCACGCGGGAAGCAGTAGTGTGTGTAACCTTTCAGCAGTGCTTTCAGGAAAACAAAGGCAGTTGATATGTTTTGTGAGGCAAATTACAAATGAAAGAACTTCGGGTACTTCTGGCATCAGCTCAGGTTTTCTTTATAACAGTGTTCAGAAGGATATTTAGGTGACACATTTGGAACCCAGCGGTGTGAAATGCAGTGGGCATGTCAAGGGCTCAGTCTCACGCTAGGGCATGTTGCCATGGATTGTTTACAAATACCCACATGTTCTTGATCTTACCCTGAATTTGCTTGGAAAGCCCAAGACCATCCATGTATATTTTGCTTCTCCCCAATCTGTGCAATATGAGCTAATAATAGGAGGGGAAATATTTTCAAATTAAGAAATATGAAAGAAAAAATCCATTTGCCTGTGCCAGCAAAAGGAGAGGCCCGCATTTATTGTTCTCTTTACACATTTTCAGAAGGAGATAATGTAAATGCTAGAAGAGAACCAGAGGAGCTTTAAGGGTAGCTCAGAAGGTGCCTAGGCCTGTTCATACACAGGGCCACTGGCAAAAATGAAAGAAAAATGAACTAAGATGGCTGGAACAAGGTTGTGTTCATGACCTTCTTTAAAAAAGAGTCACCTACTACTTTCACGGCTGTTTGCTGCTGTGAGCTGGGCAGGATATTCCAGTGTACAACTTCTACTTCTTTCTAATTATAATTTTAATTCTTATTCTGATACTACTACTACTATAAAAATTAAACATTAATTTGTGAAGAAGTTTGGTGTGATTTTGAATTTAGTTTTTGTAAAATGGAAACATGAAATCAAAAGTAATTTCAAAATGGAAGGTTTTACTCTGCCATTCTGCAAGCAACAAAATAAAATATTCACATCACTTGGTTGGAAAGTGCTGCTTGAAGTAAATAAAACATCATTGAAATGCGTCTCTCAAAATTTTTATATTTGACAAATCACACTTTCCTCCAACCAGAGAAGACTTTCCCTGAAATAATTCTCACTAAGGCAATCACAATCAACATCATTATTTTATTACAGGCCTAGAATTCAGCAATAAACAACTTTATAACAAAGTTAGAGCTTCAAAGGACTCGTGAGGGATTTCAGTCCTCATTCTCTTGGACTTCTTGGCTCTAAGGAAGCCTCAAATTATTCAGCAGATAAGATCGCCCAACTTTTGGAAAGATTTTATACAGTCCAAAGTATGAAAAAGTCTGATAAGTTGTAGATATGTTTTAATTGAGACTTTGACAGTATGGTTTAGGTAGGGCTTTTAGAAAAGAAGTGGATAAGTAAAGAGCATGAAACATTTTTAGAAACTTCATTTTCTCAGTCTTTCAAAGCATGCTGTACTTTGGCTACTGATAGAACAGCTTGTGGCAGCTGTTTCCTTTGTAAATGAGAGAATGAAAGCAAGAGATCACCTTCGTCATTTACATTTTTCATTTATTTACTGGTAAAGAAAACTGTTAAAATGCTTTGTAATCAGGAAATAATATAGGCTGGACAAGGCTTTCACGTTGATGCTTTCCCACCACCAGTTGGCACAGGGGTGGTCTTTCTTGAGGTGCTTGTATTTTCACTACAGCCCGTGAAAATTTATCACTTGCACACGCACTGTTGCTGATACATGAGAATAACAAATAACGGCTCAGAGGTTTCTCCATAGTCTAAGAAAAGAAGCTCTTCTGGGTTATGAAATATTACAGTTCCAAAGGAACTGTACTTGGCCACTGTCGTTTGTTACATTAAAATACATCTTATATGCATGAAGAAACGAAAAAGTTTCTTTGCTCTTTTCCAAACCATTTTACTCCTGTGAAACTTTGAATCCCAAAAGCTTTGCCTCAAATTACTGCCTGAACAGAAACCTTCAGCTTCTGCTTTCTCTAGGAGAGTTTATTCTTGTTCTCTTGATTATTATTTCAGCAATTTAATCCTTCTTACCAACAGCAGCAGTGAATGTAAGGCTTCTGTGTGCCCCTAAAATTATATTACCTTCATCCTCTGTGCTTGTCTCTATATCCAAGTCACCTTTATTAAGTCAGTCCCGAGTGCAAGCTCTACAATGCATCGGAAACAGATGCTTTGAGTGTCTGTACAATAGTTATTGGGGTATTCTGTTTATTTTAATGGGACCCTGGATTCCTGTAACTGCAAGGAACATTCACACATTTACAAAAGATTTTATAATGCATTCCAAAGAGAAACCATAAGCAGATTCAGCTCGTCTGTGCTCATGCAATAAAGAAATGTTTAAGGCCAGAACCTGGAGACACAATTGAATGATTCAGCCCCATGAGAAGAGAGGAGAGGTTTCACTTCTCAGGAGAGCCTGAGATTTGACATGGGCTTAAAAGAAACTTTAACTATTAAAGAGTTTCTTCTCAGAAAATGCTCACCTCATTCCCTTCAGAAGGGAAAGATAAAAATAGTTGACCATTCCTATTTTCCTGAAATGGTCCCCTTGCTCTCATTTTTGTATTTATTTCACTACCTCAGCCTGAGAAGAGCAACGCATACACACTGAGTTAACAAGATAAAGGGAAAGATTTTTAGCAGCAGAAAAGATAAATGCAGTGGTTAAAATACTCAAAGGTATGATGCTAGAAGAAAATATGACTCAGCAGGCACTGCACACAAAGTTCCTACGGCCTTACTGAAACAAACTCTGCCTTGAGCTGAGTGGGAAGCAGATGTAGATATGGAGAATACGAACTTTCAAAGCTGTGTGCAAAAGCTTCCTACCATGATTCACACAGGCAGCACTGGTCCTAAGCCAGCCTTTCCCCTTGCTGCAGCTCCTGCTGCTGGCAGTGCCCTCTGCCCTCATCCACACTGGGGTGACACTGCTGCCTCAGCTTTGTCTCGGTAGGGCAGGGGCCATCAGGAACCCTGACTCCTCATCCTTCATTTTACAGCGTTGTTTTCCATCAAAAACACAATCCTGCCTCCTTCACTTTGCTGTCCTTCCCCTCAGTCCTGTCATGGAAGTGCTCATGAAGACTTGGACTGGGCCATTATAAGGAGTTGATCTTTCTGAAAATAAAAGAGAACTTTGATTTGAGTAATAAAGTGGCTGCTACTTCCAGCAGCAGCAAAGCCCTGGGAATGAGCAAGCAGAGGATGCGATGCTGGGGCTGCCTCTCTCAGTAGTGACATGGATTTTGGCTGGACTGGGCAACTACAGACTTCAGTGTGAGTGAAAAAAAGCCAGTGGAATGAATGACTCCTTGGGGAATTATTTGGACCTTCACAGGATGGCTATAACAAGAGGGGCTCACCTGAATAACTGCTTTCATCTCCCTTTGGTGAAAGAAAATACTGTAATATCTGAGAGGGAGGCAAATAACAGTTATTTCACCTCCCAGTTGTTAATCAGCACCTAAATTATTGACCTCTCCCAGTCAGATATAAATAAAATAATCTCTTTCTCCTGCTTACCTTCATCTACCCTCGCCTCTTACAGGCGACCCAGAGACCCTCCTACCACAGTACCACACATGTAACACCTCCTCGCTTACATGAACAATAAATCAAATCAAATTTATTCTCCTGGGCTGGCTCTCCCTCTTATTTAGGACTGAAGATGTCAATGTTTCTTGACACCTCTGCCAAACAAACAGCACTTTGCAAATCTGAGATAGAAAACTTTGGACTCCTGAACTTTTTTTTGATGGAAAGTGTTAACAACCACAGCAGACCGTGGAGAGCAACACCACGGAAAATAAACATGAGCTGCAGGAAAGAGGAGGAAAAAAACCCTCTTGTGTGATTCCTTCATTGGCTTTGCAAAAACTTGCACTTGATACGTGAAGAGCTCTGTCTGAAACCATTAATAACAAAAACAATCACTAAATGAAAGAGCAGCCTTGCAAGCAGCCATCCATAAAAAGAAAGCCAGTTAATTAAACAAACCACAAGCTATCTATGGACTGTCTCTCTCACTTTAAAGTCCTCAGTGCAGAAAAGAGAAGAAAAAAATCTCATCAAATGATATAATCATAGCAGCCTCAAAATAACTCACACATATTTCCAGATAAATCACTTCTGAAATACTAAGTGCCTCGAAAAGCTTGGAGGGAAATTGCACCTCAGCTGCAATTCCTGTTTCTTGGAGGGGCTTTGGAGAATACTGGATCTTCTGTCTGTTCACTAAATGTTTATTCCTATTCCTTAAATTGTCAATTTTTAATATAAAACTTTAATTAATCTCTGCATTCATTTCACTTAATGTTGCAGGGCCATTTCACTGTGTCTCAGAAGGCACTTAATTGGAATTGAAGGCTCAGGGTTAGAAACACAACATTTTTCCCTTGCCAAAAGTTTACAGAGCTTTCTGGGAAGGGCCAGGAGCCGCGTGTGAAGCGGGGAATTGGCTGTGTGAGGATGGCTAAAGGCACCGCCGACCCCGCGCACATTATCGCCCTGGTGGAACAGACAGCAGTGAGCTAATGCAGCTGGATGTGCATTAATTTTTCTGAGATTATACACAGTGATGAGATGCTTTCATCAGCTTCTGTGGGTCACAGCAGCTGGTAGGAGCCTTAACAGTGTCGTTCCATTATAAGGCTATTATTGATCCGGAATCTAATTTGAAGATCAATTTGGATTGGAATCAGAACCCAATATGACAATGATTTCAGAGAGGATAAGAGATAATTTACTTCTCTGGGTACCAGAAATCAATTTTTGTTTTTCTGTACTGACCCAACGGCCAAAAATGAAAGGGGGGGGAAGACCTGAGGATAACGTGCAAATAAAGGATTACAGTAATCCAATCTAGAGGTGATAAAAGTATAAACACAGCTGCAAACCCATCTGAGGTAAACAAACATTTAATCCCAGCTAAATATCTCTGATAACGGCAAAAAGGCTTCATGTTATTTTCGACGCATTTGGCTAATACAAAATACAGCTTTGAATTCAAAGCAACTCCTTGCATTTCTCACATATTTCTTTGTGGCAGTCAACACGTGGGAAGTTTATGTGGGGCTCTGGAGAGCCAGCACTGCTGTTTGTGATCCAGCTGTGCTGGACACACGGGCACATCTGCATTAAAGGGCTGAGATCCAGACTCGCCTGAGCTCTCGAGAGACAAATGCCTTCATTGTGAGGTGCCACAATGATTTTGTCCTCATTCCCACACATCCCAGTCTCTTCCCAGAGAAAGGGAGGATACCCAGCTGGCTGACATCCCCCCCTTGCTTTGCTGTGTGCATCCCAATCCCCCTGCACCAGGAGCAAGGACCTCCAGGTGTGCACCACGAGGAGTCTGGTCCTGAACTAACCAGGGTATGAGAGCAAAGGCATCCTGCAACACACAGGCACTGCACAGCACCTGCTGCTGCCAGCTCAGCACCAGCACACAGGGGATCCTGGATCTGGGGCCTCTCCTGCCCCAGGGAGGGCAGGACAAACAGGCAAGAGGGGGCATGGAAAATTGAAGGGACTTTTGCTCGAAGTCGTTGGCAGGGCTGAGAATTTTCTGCTCTCTCCAGGGTTGGCCCTTAAACTCTTTTCATTTTTATTAAGTGCAGATGTACTGCAGAGATGCGAGACTTAGTTATCTACAGTGAAACTGGAAAGGGCTTTTTCTTCTTTTTTTTCTTTCTTTTTTTTTTTTTTTTTCTTTTTTTTTTTTTTTTCCCTTTTCCTCCAGACAACCGCGGTGGAATCAGTTTTATTCAGATTTGGCTGTAATTGGAGTGAGGCTCTCACTGAATCTAATTTCAGCTGGAACTAATTATAGGGGGAAAAGGTCATAAATGTAAGATGGCTGCATAACTATGTTGGAAGAATATTGACATCATATAGTATTAACTCTACTCCTGTAAAGGCAATAAATACTTAGAATAAAAACAGCCATTAAGATACAGAACAAAATGTACCTATTTCTTCTTATTAGAGGGGGAAAATGAGGGAGGGGCAATTTCTAAAGGGAGATTTAATAGCATACATTAAAGAAGTGCCGCACACACACAAATAAATCAAGAACTAGAGATTTACTGTCTCAGATGAAATCCCGAGCCATACTAGAAACAACCATCACTGCTACATCTGGATTGAGCCCTATTCAGAACCTAGCAGGAAAAATACAATAACAGAAACAGCCATATGGAATTGCCAAGGCTGATAACCAAGCTAGAACGGGCAGCACTGATTCCACAAGACTGTAACATATGTGGACCCTTCCCTTCCCTTCCCTT
>VWPU01009737.1:0-35237 GCA_013398955.1 Callaeas wilsoni | reverse complement strand
GGTTTGGCTGCTGCTCATGGGAGCAGCCCCACACTGGAGAAGTTCACAGAGAGCTGTCTCCCGTGGGAGGGACCCCACAGTCTCACAGGGGAAGGATTCCTGTCCCAGAGCAGCAGGAGAAAATCTCAGTGATGGACTGACCAAAACCCCCCTGCCCTGGCTCCCTGCACTGTCGGGGGGAAGGAGGGAGGGGCTGGGGGGGAAAAGGTGTTTTGAGGGCTTATTTTAGTTCTCATTATCCTCCTCAGATTCTGGCAGTAATAAATTTCACTTTGCAACTTAAGTTAAGCCTGTTTTGTCCTTGAAGTGTTTCTCCTGGTCCTTATCTCACTCATGAAGCCTTTGTTAACTTTTTTTTTTCCTTTTCCCTCCTCTGCCCAGCTGTGGCAGGGCAGGGTGAGCGAGTGACTCTCGTGGGTGCCTGGCATTGGGCCAGCATCAAACCACAAGATATACATCTTGCAAAAATAAGTGATCTGCAACAAAAGAATTTTTTTTTAAAGAAAAAAAATAAGACAAGTCTTTGAAAAATACAACCAGATTGTAATGTGTATTCTTGTCTCCAGAAAAATCATATACGAGATGAAAAAGGATGTCTAAATGTGGAGATCTCTGTTACAGCACCTGAGCTTGCTACAACAAAGAGATCAATAGTAATACTAAATCCCATTTTGGGACTCATTTTTTGGGCTTGCAAATTATCCTGGAGCATTCAGTAGCCAGAGCTCAGAACTCGCCTTTGATTTTTGCGGAAATGAGCAGCAATTGTACATTCAGAACAAGTACAGCATATGCACAAATTTATCTTCATTATCAGTCTCTTTTCAATGACTCCAACAGTTGAAACATGCCAGATTTTGGGCTTATTTATGATACTCATGAGAGTGCAGATATGCAACTAAATATTCACATCCGCATCACTGAGACATTGCTAACTGCATTTCTTCAATTGTAAAATGGGAATAATAATGCTTAGCAGTCCACATTGCTCATTTAATGCAATAATTAACCAGAGAAAATTTATGTTCCAATTTAGATACTCCTTATAACTACAGCAGAAATAAGAGACATAAGTCATGGCACGGTGTTTCTGAGGCGATTAAGTGCCACTGGCACCTGCTGAGGCACAGTGCCACAACAGAGGGGCCACTGCCCAGGTTGTGACTTTGAATCTGAGAAGAAAAAAGAAAAAAAAAAAAAAAAGCAAGGCCACTTGAGTTAGCACAGAAGCTTTTTCATCTACATGAGCATTCCAATGTGTTAAATCAGCAGAGGCTAAAATTATTGACTAGTCGACCTTTATGCAGATTAGAAAGTTTCATGCAGACTCAACTCATTAGGCTACAAAGCTCAGCCGGAACAAGTTATTGGACATTGGAATGTTTCACATTAATCAAAAAGTTATCTATAATCAATTATATTTCCAAAACTCTTTAGGGACTTACACACCTCTACAGAGCTGTGGCTGCCCCATCCCTGGAAGTGTCCAAGGCCATGTTGGAAGGGGTTTGGAGCAACTTGGGATAGTGGAATGTGTCCCCATCCACAGCAGGGGATTGGAACTAAAACATCTTTAAGGTCCTTTCCAAGCCAAACCATTCTATGGTTCTATGAAATGTGGCTTTTGCCTTGAGAGACTTTGGTTGGTTGGTTTCAATGTTTAGTTTGGCAATGAGAGGACAGTCAGCAGCAGGAGAGGCTGCAGGGCCCTCGAGGCTACCACATAAGGAGCATTAGGGTACATTGACCCTCATGGCAACCTATGGGAACACAGCATTTACTGGATAAAGGTCACTGCTCAACGTCACCTCAGCTTTGGCTTTCAAAATCACTGGGACACACATTAAAGGACATGCCCATGCACATTTTCTTTGTCCTTGCCATTAGCAAAACACTTTGACGAGGCTAACCTGGAGCTCATCACCTAATAATTTCTGCTTCAGATTCTTTGTGAGCCATTTACAGCTACGAACTTTAACACAGGAGTTTAGGGATATTTCCAGAGCGATTAGCATAACATTCTTGTTAGGATCCTCAGATACTAGAGTTCGAAAATGGTCTTTTTCAATTGTAAGGTCAGAACAAACATGCAATCAAATTGCTAAATCTGTCGTGCACAGGAGCCACACATCTGTGTTCCTATGGAAACTGCTTTGGTTATGCTTAGGGTTGACATTTATTCATTTTTCTATTGTTTTACCAGCTCTCAAAACTCACCTGTTCATCCAAAATTTTCAACTTCAGAGGCTAATCTCGGTACTGGGAACAATATCTTTGAAGCAGACAATAAAAAATTGGCTTTTCATTCATGAATATGGAATGCACAGTGGTTTGGATTAGTGTTTCTCTGAATCTGGGAGGAAACTGAATGCCTAAAGTTGTCGAATCTTGCCTGAGCCAGTCTTGTCCCCACACTTCTCGTCTGCACCTTCAAAAAGGACATTATACTACTTCAGCAATTAATTTACACAACCTTTACTTCTCTTATTTTTACTGCAAGCTGACTGCTCAGCCATGATTTTTCTCCCTGATGTACCCATCTCGCCTGATTTTCCTTGCTACATTTACAGAAAAGTCTGTAGACATGTTATGCTTCACAAAGCTTTTTCATACGTGCAGGAATTCATATTAGTGTAGCTTGAGAAGACTGAACAAACAGCTAAATCCAGGAACTGACCCAAAGGTGCTGTCAAAAACTTAAAACCTGAAGTTCCTTATTCTTCTAGATGAACATACCAATTTAATGATAAATGGCATTCTTCTGAACTTCCATACTGCCCAAAAGAAAATAAAACCTGTTCGTAGGAGATTGCAGGTCCAAATGAGGAAACAGTCATTTCCATAGGGGTGGAGTAAGGCCATCACTCCTTAAACAGCACAATTTTACACCATTATTTTTGATTATCAGAGAAATATTTCTAATATTTAGATTCCCAAGAAGTATTCATTAAATATTCTAACATTTTCCCATGACTACTATAGTAATAGATTAGATAGGCATGTCTAAACAAGAGAACAAACACTTCAAAACAGATAAGTTCTGTAATTAGACATTAGTTATGAGATAAATGAGTTTCCAACTTTTTAACTTAAAAAAAAAGCAAGAAGTCAAAACAAGGTTGCTCTTATTCCAGACTATAAATATTATATACTGCATGCAGACTATTCCAGAAGAACATAAACCTGGTGTTTCTCAACCTCTATAGGCTTTCAGAGAAATTTATTAAAATTTGCCTCTCTCATTAGCACTCTTGCCCTGGAAGGAATGATATAATTTACAGATATTTCCTTGCATTCCTGTCTCATCCCAGAGAAGCATTTCCTTCTCCAAAACGTTGTGGTTCTTAAGCAGCCCCTGCAACTAAGCAGAATTGTCACCCATCAGCTTATGAGTATCTTACAGCCATTTGTTGACCCTGCCAAGAACTGTTTAGGAACTGCTTGCTTTTATTCTCCAATTTCTCTTTTTATTTCCCACATTAACCCTCAAGTTAATTACTACCTCTGGTCCAACGAGAAAGTTGGAGACACCCTTTAATTTTTGTTGTCCAAGTGCAATAGGATAAACATTGTGATACAGCCCTTAATACAGATCCAAGTACACCACGTCCTCTGCTTCACATTCGGAATATTGACAAGTGAAATTCAAGGCTCCCTGTGCCTGAGGGTCAACATCACTTCTGCCAAGCCCAAGTTGAAGCTGTATTTCCGAAGCTGAACTTTTCCTGCTTTATTTTTTCTTTTCCAGCTGTTTTTGTGTTGACAAGGGTCAGCGGCTTTTGTAAAATTTTCTGCAAGTATCAATGTCACTGTGCAAAGCAAAACCTGTCTTTCTCCACCTTATCAAGCAACTTATCATATCCACCTTAACCAGTTTTGCAACCTAAAAGTTGGGTAGCAATGAAAACCCACCTCTGAGGCTGACATTACGATGCCATCACTGCATTAGCAGCTACCCTATGTGTGTCATGTAGCAATTACTGCACTGGTTAGAAACACTTTCACAGGCAAAAACAGCTTTTCTAAAGAAAAGCCTTTTGTATTCTGAAAATTCCCTTTGCAAATTTACATGTGGCTCCTTCTTGAACTTTTGATATTTTGTGCTATGCAACAATAATGGCTTGCTCAGACACCATAGCTTTCACAAATCTTTTTCAAATAGACCATGATTTAGGCTAACTGTATATACGTGTATATCTGGCCTTAACTGTGGGACTGTCTCTTCAAGGACCCCATTATTTTGGTGCAATTTTAGACAAGTTTCAAAGGCTTCTTTCACAGCTCCTGCATTTCTCAGTGGCTGACAAATGTACCTTTCATTTTTTAAATACAGAACAGGGAAGGTGATTCAAAACCTTCCAAGACTATGATACTACTTGGACCTTCCTGTTTTCGCACTGTAAGCTGGGATAGACCTTCAAAGCTCCTGGTCCAAATCCCCTGCTCAAAGCAGAACTAAATGCAGAGTTAAATCTGTTTGCCCTGGAGCAGGACAAGCTTACTGCTGGACATCGCTAAGGATGGAAATATCACAGCTCCTCTGGGCACCAGTACTACCACTGAAGATTCTCTCAAGGTGAAGTCTTATTTTTCTAGTTAGAATTCCCCTAGCTGCAATTTATGACCACTTCCTAATGTCACCAAAACCAGAGAAAGTCTTCTCCCAAAGACAGGTGGAAACACGACTCCTCCTATCCAGCCCCTCACTGCCCAGGGGCAGCATTCAAACCACTGAACTTCATTTTGCATTTAAACATGCACATTGCATGTCGGGGAATTAACAGCTGCATTGTCTTTTGCTGGTGTTTTGGGGGTTTTGTTTGTTCATCTGCTTTTATGAGACCAGGCACAGGTTGCCAAGCACCATGGTGATAATGCTTTGAGACAAACCATCTCCACTCTTCTGCTATCTTTGAAGCAGACTGGGAAAGCCCTTAGTTCCACTTTTTTTTTTTTTTTAAATTTTTATTTTTCAATGAGCTTTTTACTAATTATTACACCAATGATTCAGAACTTTTAAGATAATTTGAGGAGTGTTGACAAGCAGTGGTAGAGTGGCTGTTATTACTGCCAATGTAAAGTAAGAACAGACTCTGCAGGATTTCTAGGCCACAGTGCCAGCAGTTGGTTCCATAAGACATTGGAACTTTGTCATTCAACTCCAAAACACCATCTGACACTGCAGGTACCTTTTGAGACAGGACAACAGACAGACAGCCTAAGTCACCTGGCCTGGCAAGAGAAAGAACCTGGACCAAGATTTTTAAAACCAGAACCCACCCATCCCACCCCACAAACCCAAATAATGCACAGCTCTTCTGTGACTTTGCAGGAAGTGCAGTGAACTTTGCAGTATTGATGATTAATCAAATCACTTATTCTGGTACCTATGCATGAATTTATATGCTAAGCCTTACAGTGGATATCCAAAAATTCATGTTCCAGATCAAGTGATCCAGGTTAATTGCAGGAAAAGTCAGCTGGCCTGAGGTGTAAAGACAGAGCACTGTGGTGTTTAGTGGGGGAGAAAGAGAAGAAATAAGAAAAAGGTTGAAATGTAAAACTTCATGATCTGTACTGTAGAACAGCAGAGGGGTAGCTTTGTAAATAGCATGAAAGATAACAATGGCTCTGAAATCCATTTGACAGGAAAACAGAAGCACAAACAACATTAAAAATATGTGTTGATATGCTCAAAGCAACATAACAACTTTCCAGAGTAACATACATATGGATATGTTTCCTTAGGATTTAAAATTAACTACTTGATAGATTGAGGGGAATAACAATCTGTCGTAAAGAGATCTTTTAAACAAGGCACATATGCACTGTAATCATTTAATTGTATATCTCTGTATTTTAGAAACACATCTGACCTTCTGCACACTAAGAATTTATTGATTTTCAATAATTCTTAATGCTCAGCAGGATCCTTGATTCTCAGAGCAAGCCAACAGCAAGTGTTTGTAAATCTGTCTCTTAAATTGTAAGTGCCCTAACAAAAGGTGTCTCAGCTCTTTTTTAGCACATTTATCTTTTGAAAATTTAGCGAAGTTACGTGTGCACCTGTCACTGTCGTGCTCCATCCTTGTGGTTACAGTTTTATGAAAACAGCAGCCAGGAAGCCACCCAATTTCTTCCCTAAGTAGGGAGGCAGGGGGTGGTGTTCTGTGTAACAGGGGACTGGGATGTGTGGAGCTTTGGCATGGCTGAGCGTGTCTCTGGGTAAGGATTAACCTCAGGAGCAGGTACTGAGGGAAGCATTCAGGAGCCGTGCCCTCCTCGATTTGCTGCCTGTTAGCAGAGAGGGCCTGGCGAGTGAAGTGGTGACTGGTGACCATCGTGGCCACGGCAATCACGAAGGAATTGAGTTTAAAACCTGGTGACAGGAGGACAAGCGCCAGCAAAACTTGGACATGAGGAGAGCAGATTTCAGACTGTTCATGGAATGAGTAAAGGCCCCTGGGAAAACACATTCACTGTGGTACATCAGCGCTGGTCACTTTCTAGCAACACCTCCCAACGGCACAGGCAATTCTGAAATGTCAGAAGGCAAGCAGACAAGGCAGGATTTAAATCCTCAGGCTGACTTGGCTAACCAGGGATGATCTTCTGGAGCTAAGGCAAAAAAAAAGGAAGCGTATAACCAGTGGAAGCAAGGTCAGGTGACATGGGAGGAGTACAGAGATGCTGCTCACCACTGTAGGGAGAAAATTTGTGTGGCCAGAGCTCAATTATAGTTGAAGTTGGCCAGAATTGTGGGGAATGATGAGATTATTTAAATGCATTGATAGCAAAAGGCAGTGTAGAAATAACGTTGCCTGTGGGACTGATAAACTCCCAGTCAACCCTCAACTTGTGTGGGATCTACTGCTGCAGCTGGATCCCTGTAAGTCCATGGGACCTGATGGGATTCAGCTGAGAACACTTAAAGAGCTGGCTGACCACCACAGGGCCTCTCTCAATGATATCTGAACAGTCTTGGGAATCTGGAGAGGTCCCAGTTGAGCTGGAAAATGTTGTCCGAATTTTCAAGAAGGATGACCCTGGAAACTACAGGCCCATGGGTCTCCCTTCAGTGCCTGGTGAAGGAGCCCTGCAGAGAGGGCTGGAAAAATTAGAGGACTGGGCAAACAGCAGCTCTACAAAGTTCAACAAAGGTACCACGAGTGCTGGGGGCAGTTCTGGACACCACAAACACAATAAAGACATTAAGCCAATGTATCCAGAGTAATGAGAGTATCCAAAGGAGGGTTATAAAGCTGGTCATGGCTCCAAGGCTGCCAGAGCTCAAGCAGCATTCGGGCAACACTGTCAGGCACATGCTGTGTTTCTTGGAGCTGTCCTGAGACAGGCCAAGAGTTGGACTTTGACGATCCTTAGGGTCCCTTCCAACACAGGATATTCTATGATTCTGTTCTATGATTCGAAATTATTTTCTTTATATCATTTTAGGATCAAGAAATGGCTTAAACACACAGGTTGTCCATAATGAAGCAGTGATGGAGTCAATAAATTAAATAAAATCAGCACTATGCATGGGTTTCTTGAATTATGCTGAAATACTCCTCTGTCTTGGGGCTGAGTATCCCATTACCATGTGCATGGCAAAGGAAAAATGACATCTCAAAAGGTTCTCCTTTTTGTCCTTGACAGAAACGATGGGACTACAGGAGATTTTTATCAGCAGGATCAGCTCTTCCCTTCAAGTTCAAGAGATTAGGATGACTGGGAAGAGGTGTCCTTAAGATCAAGATGTCAAAATACTCCCCTTGCTTTTCTTATTTTGCTTATACTGTTCCTTAGATTGCTTTTGTCAATCTATTGTTTGTCTTCCCCTTGGTTTGATTCACCTCCCATCATGAATCCCCTTATATTTCAGCCTTCTAAAGAGAGTATTTTGCACCAGAGGGAACATCTCTTCAGAAAAATTTAGTTGGATTTAAAGCCTGCCTATTTTGATTTTTGAATGACGCTCAGATCTCGCTTTACACATTCTCTTTGAACAGTTACATTGTTTTGTTCATTTTATTTCTTATTTTCATTTTAATCTCCAGGTATTTAAAGGTACCTAGAAGTCTTTCTCTGTAACATGTGCTCAGAGTGGTGAGCGAATACTCCATGGTGAACATCGCAGTTCATTTTCCCAACCAAAACAAAAAGAAATGTCAGGACTGGGTTGAAAGCCAAAGGACAGGTACATGCTTTAACACATAATTCCCCAGTGGACCACAGGACACACTGCTGTCTCACCAGTAAACACATCCTGGCAGGCACTTTTCCTTTATTAGTAAAATATCACATTTTTCCACCAATTAAGAACATTGTTATGCACTTCTTTTTTAAACACTATTTACTTAGTGGATGAAGCATGAACATTCTGACACTGAAGAAACATAATTCTCAAAAATTGTAACAACGCTACTGATTTTTTTTTTCCCTCTTTCTTGCCTTAACAGCAGCATAAATTATTCTTCAGCAAATAACATCAATTAGCAACAGAAGTAAGATGTGCTCCTATAAAAGGACATTATCTCCCCTTGGCTAATATGACCTTTTTAAAACCAAGGTAAAACTTTTAATTAAAATCTGAGTTGCTTGTAGGACTGTCTTAAAACTAGGAATTTTTCATTAAATTGAGGTAATTATTAAGTACCACACATGCCAGATTGAAAAGTAGTTTATATATTTCACATATTGATTCATATAGGCTACATAAATTTGTATAACAAGCAGATTGATGTAAACATATTTTATTTAAAAAGTGGGACATTAAATCTATGTCCATTTGCTTTGCTGCATATTGGTTTATGAATAAAATATGTTGTTGCATGCCTGTTTTATTTGCTTGTATATAAAACAGGGGTTCATTTATGACAAATTGATTAATGCATATAATAAGTTGACTTGCAGTTGCAGAATATTAAATGTGGCAGGATTGCTTTTGGTTTTGTAAGTCATTAATTTTTTGATAGCCATACTAGTAGGATTTAAAACACATAAAAGTCTATTTGCTTTTCTTTAAGTGCAAGTAACAACCATTAGAGTTGATAAGACTTCTGTATGTAGCTAGTCTTAAAAAACATTCTTACGCTTTTATGAATTAAAGGAAAAATAAATAGAATTGGAATCTTGCATGAGCTTTTGGGGTAGTTTGATAGCCAAATTTGGAAAAAATATTCAAGTTCGTAAGATAGACATATGTAATATAATATTTCCAGAACAGGTATGTGTTGCACATCTTATCCAGATATTCCATCTTAATATTAGGTACAAATGTGGATGGCTTAATTATGCACAATTTAAGCAAACTTTGAATCTCCTGTCATTCTCCTCATGCTCAGGGCACAGATTGATCAGGGGGAAGGGTATTTGGCAAGAGGAAGGGAACAAGAGGAAGGCTTCTCCTCCCTCCCCAGCATGGTCAAAGAGGAAAGCACAGCAGTTTGCAGCCTCCTCACAGGTACAGCCGACTACAGGAATATTGGCTTTGTAAGCCATTTGCACCACAGCCTGCTTGCTCCATCTGCGGCAGAGCTACTCACGTCCAGTGTGGAAAAGAACAGAAAGAACACAAATAATGCATTTAATTTATGAACCCAGGACCGGAGTGCCAGGCACGGGGCTCCGCCCAGCCGGTGAGGCAGTTTCAGTGCTGGCAATGGAGCCGAGGTCCATCAGAGCTCCATCTGCTGACACGGACAGCAAGCTCAGCCAAAGCTCATCCAGAATTATCGCATCCATGATTTCCACAGATCTTTCAATTCTGTCAAAACTCTGAGTTAGTGCCTAGTCACAAAGAAGGGAGTGAGACCAAGTTTTTCAATGGGAGATGACCAGAACAGAATTAAAAGGGGGACGGGGGAAATGGGGAAGAGGCACTCTCCAAAAAACAACTGAACATTTCCTCTTTGACTGCCTTTTCCATGGATTCCAACATGGGAAGAGAAAATATTATTTATGTATGTGTTTTATACATATTATAGTAAGGTGAACAACATTACAAAGAAGATTTAAAATTACATACATTAAAAATATGATGACCACAGAGCGCTCTTTCAAGTGTCAGAACATTTCACATTAGAAAGAATGGCAGGTTTGAAAATACAGCAGCTGACCAATTAATGCCCATTTAATCTTTTCAAATGTTACATTTACTTTTAAATAAAAATGTATTTGCTGAAACAAGAAGAGCTCTACTGACTCCAGCGCATTCCTAACCAGAACAAATGTATCTACCCTGAAGCCCAAATATTTCAGCCAAAAAAATCAATGCATTTTAACACAAGCCAATAAAATTACATCTCAGAAAAATTATTCTTATTATAACCAATACATTTCCCCTGGAATGTATGTAACACTGCTGAAACCAACCTGGAGTCCTTGAAATGGACTTAAAACTGGTTAAAAGGCTAAAGGGGGGAAAACACACACACAAAAATCTATTAGTGCTCCAAACCTTACTCTGTTTCAGAAAACTTGGAGTATTTATATTTTCTTTATCATGACTCTAACCTTATTCATCTTGAACCATTTAATGCACTGTCAACAACACCATGTCCCTGCCCAAACAATATTTTAGATTGTAGCAGTGTCATTTTAATCAGGCAACAAGTATCCTCAATGTTAATAACACAGAAAGCAGGATGGCATGCAGAAGGCACTGTACCGCTACTATTTTTTTTTTCTCTTTTGATTTACCAGTGGATTTTAGAAATTTCATGTAAAACCATCCTCCAGTTCCGACCTTTATTGCCTGGATGCCATGTTGTGGCATTTCCTGTGATGGGGCAAGGAA
Organism: Callaeas wilsoni; assembly: GCA_013398955.1. Classification (NCBI taxonomy): domain Eukaryota; kingdom Metazoa; phylum Chordata; class Aves; order Passeriformes; family Callaeidae; genus Callaeas; species Callaeas wilsoni. The sequence goes on along the minus strand of VWPU01009737.1, from coordinate 24,439 downwards.
AACACTGAGCCCAGTGGGAAGCAACACCTCGACAAGCAGAGCGGGCAGATGATGTTGGTACCTCCCTCTCACATCCAGCAGTGCTGACTAAAACCAGCCTGAAGCCTGTTTACACTGCCTGGCCGCTTTGTCCCTGATTTGTATTTTAAACTATGCTGTAGAACACAAGGTGCCACTTTCTCATCATAGAAAACATGAGAAATATTTTATATTTACTGTTTTAGAGGGATTTTTGAAAAACCTGACCTCTATATTTTTTGTGTTTTCGCCTCATAAATGAGCCAAGATATAAAAACTTGACTCCTAACGGCAGCTGTAACATCAGATATAGCTCTATACTGCCCAATTAGATCATCCTGGTTTGACAGGACTAAAACTTCCTGAAACAATGTGTACTCCCTCTAGTGTCCACAAAAATCCACTCCAAATGGTGACTAAAATGCATGAAACCAGTTTTAAAATAAATGCAGATGAAAATTAATACATCTTGACAATTAATAGTCGTTTAATTAAATCTCACCCATTCACTTTTCAAACAGGAGCTGAAAATTGATGAAGAGTTAAGGTTGAATACAGATCTCATCTGGAAAAGACCCACATAACTGGGAAGAGAGGAGTGTTTCACTGTTTGGCCAAAAAAGTATCTGCTAAATTTCTCTTTGGTCACAAATCAGAGCATTTACCCTGCTACACCAGTCAAGTAATTTGTCTCTCAGAAAACCACTAACACTATAAATTCACAATTAGATTAAAATCAATTATTTAAATCAAAGTTTTCTGCTTGTTGGTTTAAATCAGAGTTAAATCACTTTGATTTATGTCAATTCACCTTATTGAACCCTTTAATCTTTCAGTCGATGACAAAGCTGCCATTGACTTGGAGTGGATGGTTCAGGAGGATTCCCTTAGGCTGCACAAACCAAACTCCTGCCTGGTCTGCCAGAATCACGTTCAAACAATTATCAGCCCCATCTGATAAATTAGTTTTATAGACTGACACAGACAATGTCAGGAATTACACCACCTCGTGCTGTAACACTCAAGTAACGTGCAGGCAGAATCTCTGCCCGTGTCATCCCCTGCATGTTTATCTTTCCACAAGCCCTGGTTCAAAGCTGACTTGTTTTTTTCTTGGCATGGAAACCCGGATCCAGCTCCATGCACATCACTGTGCTTGAACCAGAGCAAAACTCTGTTTACATCAGATCAGGCCCCATCTGTCCACTCATGGAATAGTGGCGGGTCAGGGTCTAAAAGTTTCCTGCATCTGATTTATTTCGGGGGTGTCATTAAAAATGCGTCACTTTTAGAAAAAAACTGGATAATGTCGTACTGCCATTGCAGTGGAAGAGAAAGATCCTGCATCCATTATGCACAGCTCTCTCTGAACTCGTGGCTAGATTTTGCCAACATATTAATTTTCACTATTTTTTGTTTTCCTGAGGAAAAAGAAAAGATCTTTGGAAGAGAATCAAAGTAGTGAGCATACACAACAAGCACACATGAAAATCCAAACCAGAAAATGTTTTCAGCTAAAAAAAAGGGCTGCAAATAAAAACAGAAAGACAATTTAAACAATCAAATTAAATAATCCAATTAAAACAAACTAATTCATATATTCCCATGGGTGTCTTGATGAGCTCTAAACGGACGCCCGAGCTAACTGAAATAGTACCATTAATTTAACAAAACAAAATTATTCTTGCCCCCCCCTTCCCCAAAATGGCTGTTTTGCTAGAAATCTCATCTTTATATATTTGAACTATTCCGTTTTTAACAGCCATTTCTGAGCATCCAAAGGTCTTTTGTGAGTGGTTGCATCTTTCTGGGAACTGCATGTAGTTCTGATTAACACTGATAAAATAAAATCAGAATCTACCACCCATAATGAGGCAATTATCTTGCAAGCTAAAAATAAAAATGAAAAATCCAATTAAATTACTTCTTTCTCACTGATACTGACCGGTTGTTTTTCCCTGCACTTCTATGTCAGAAAACATGCACAAGTGATCATGTAATTTGCACCCAGAAACACGCTTATACTGCTGTATATATATATATACATATATGTATATATTTGGAATCTAATTTCACACTTTATGGATAGACATTTAAGAAAAATTGAGCTCTATTTCAATAAATATTGGGTTTTCTCACATTTTCTTCACCTCTTCTGGGAAGCATCAGCAACAACAGCATTACCATATGGCCACGGTGGCCAGGAAATCAGTGCCTTGGTACCCACGATCGCACCAAACTGCAGGTGAATTACATAACCTGTCTTTGCAGGTCACATTATGGTGACCACATTGGCATGGTCCCCATGGTTACACCTCGATTAATTCCTGAATTAAGTGCAGAACTTCAGCATAAGCATCTACTGGGCAGGAGCCCAATGTAAACACGGTACCCTGCTTAACTGGGATATCCTACTGAATTCTCCTTTACTGTACCACCAGAAGGCTATTAATAGCGACGCTTTCAATAAGCTGCATTTTTGAAAGTGAACTAGAAATCACCACAGTGGTAAAGCACTTAGAAGTTATTGCTACACCACTGAAAAAATACAAACACAGTTATTAGATGTATTTTTAAAGGAAGACTTCTTTTTTTCACCCCATATGATTTACTGCACTCACAATTTTGAAGTCGTAAGGTGGTGCCTGAGCAAAACAAAGGTTGTGCTTACTTGGCAAGGAAATTCTAAATTGCTGACACCAAGCGTAGCACACCAAAGACAAAGCTATTAGGATTTTAAAGAGTATAGTGGGAAATAAAGAGCTAAACACAGAGAACAGCATGGGATGGAAGAGGATCATCAACCCAGCCCGAAGGCAGGCTGGTCCAGGAGCAACTGCAAACAAAAAGTAAAGAGTGGGGGTTTGTCAACACAGAGCTTCCCACCATAAAATCATGGGTGCTGTGTTAGAAAGGGATCCTTTTCAGAGCTTCTTTAAAACATCTGTCAAGAAGATGTGAAGATAAGGCTCACACAGGACACACCAAAACCACCTCAGAAAATTCTGCTGCACCAAAAGCATAAAAAGGGCAGAGAAAAATAGGGGCATGCAGAGTTAAAGAAAACAAGAGAAGTTCATCTGGTGGATGCTCTTCTTGTCCTCCAGCAGGTCTTGCTCTGCATCTGTGCAGAATCAGATACATGGATTTGGGCCAAGGAATACACAGTTATGATTTTATTGAACCATCTTTATTGGTGGAGAGGGGTTGTTAAACTTCCACTTAGAGCTTTTTTCAAAATGTATTTTAGTAAAAAGGCTGAAGCTCCAGGGATGGTTATTCCAGGATAAATGCAGGAGCTTTACAGAGTGAAGCTGCTAATGTAGAACAAGGAAAGAAAAAGAAAATACTCTAAAGAAATTAAGGTCATCTCCCACCTCTCAATCATCCTTTTTTCCCTAAAACGACCTATCTCATCCCAGTATTTTTTTTGATTCAAGACTTAAGGACTCTTCTGGCCACTTTACACACTACAAGTTGAGTCAGACTTCCCACTCTTCCCTGTTATCATGTTAAGAGAAACTTGCCCCATTTTTTTGTCTATTTTTTTTTTTTCTTTTCTTTTTAAATACCTACTCAAACAGTTTTCCAGTCTGTTCACCTTTGGACCCCCCTTCATCAGCAGTTAAGAGGAGACATTTGAAGTCTGGCAGTTCCTCACGTTCACAGAGTGGGCGTCTTGATCTCATCTGAGGACAAATTTTTATTTAGCTGCATGCTCTCCTCCTGAAAGCAGCATTTTTCCTACACCAGATAATCCCTGACTCAACATACACCCAATATACATCTCATACTCTTGTGGTAACTGATCCTCCACTCAGGAAGGAATTCAATTTTGCAGGTTCAAGAAAAATCAGCTTGCAGAGACAAATTAAGTGAAAAATGTATTATACTTGAGAATGCAATTGTTAAGCAACCCCCTCATTTATAAGATTATTCACTGAATAATGACTTTGGGAATATCTTGTGAAGATGAGTTTTACATGTCTATTAGCTGCCAATCCTGAACCTTTTCCCTTACCCCATTCCCTCACAGGCAAGAGCTATAGTAGCAAATTTGTCTTCAGTTTTTGTTAGTCCTGGCTTACCATGCAAGGGAAAGAGGAAGAATTCTTAATCTGCTCTGCATAGCTAAGAACAAAGGGAAAGAACTCAAGTGAGGCACAAGCGAGTGAGCTCTGGAGCCCCAGCGCCCTGCCTGTGCCCAGCAGACCAGACATAAGGAGACCATGGGGAAGAAAATCCATTTCCAAGCAGGCTGCAGGAATAAGGATGCCAGGTGGAAGGATGGCACGCTTTCACCGTGCTTGTTCTCAGGTTTGTAACTAAAGATGGTTTAAGGGCTTGGCATGGCAAAGACAAGAGCTCCCCCAGGAGCCTGGCTTTGGGCTCACCTGGGCACGAGGGCTCTGCCTGGCCAAGGAACAGCTCACAAACACCATATCACCTTGAGGAGTGCTGGAGCTTGGACTTTCTTTAGCAAGGAACCGAAACAAGCGCAATTTCCATGCAGGCAGACTGCCTCTCCTGGTGGCCAGGGCCAGGAGAGGCCTCTCTTGCCTGCAAACACGTTATAAATAGCAGTATTATTCATGCACCGATAGCAGATATTCCAACAGGTCTCAAAAACACAGTGACTGCAACCCGAGGCCGAGTGATACACACAAATCCACAGCATTCCTAAAATAACCTCCCTTTTGTAGCTCTCGGACAAGGCGCGGCTGCATCCTCCTGGTACCGCAGAAATGTCAAAGGCATCCTCCTCTTTATCCACGTGGATGAACTTGCTAAGAGAAGCCGTGCTGCCCAAGCAAATCAGGTACAGTTTCAAACAGAGATTAAGTGACTTTCACAAGCTGGAAAGAACACTGGAATAAGGGGAATGAAAAGCAAGAAAGATTAAAAGAAAGGTGAAGAGGTGACCTCCTTTGATGAAAAAATGAACAGGTTAGAAAATATGAAGAAAGCACATCCGAAACCCAAAAGCTCAAGCCTTTCCAGTAGTATTCAGACAAACCCCAAATAGGAACAGATTGTTAAGGCTTCTGGAATCAAGAGATGTGATTTTTGTGAAATACTATTTAGCGATAGTTAATATTCTAGACATTTTCAGCAAAATGTTTTTCCTCTCAGACTTTGAAAAAGAGTATTTTTTAAAGCCTAACTATTAGTATACACTTCATATAAGCAAGACAGACTTATGAAAATTAGTTTCTAATTAAATAAAAATCAACAGATGGCACTCTATAGGCAAGTCTTTATTTTCCTCATTTAATAAATGGCTTTGCCTGAAAATTCTTGGTGATTTAAAGAGGTTGCAATTTGGACATAACAACACTGAAAAAGTCACATGAAACATGTTAAAATTGGATTGTCCCTAACAATGTCATTAATGACAGATGAAAAATATATATACAAGGCAAAAAATCTGAACAACTTGTATTTCCTAATTTTTACAAGAATAACAATGTTTTCAGCCATTGAGATTGTAATTATCTTCTGTTAACAAGGTATTTTAATTCATACACACGAAAGACTTGCTGGTCACAGTTACATGTGCAACTTTGCACAGGCGATCACAGGATTATTTCTTGGTAAGTGTGAAGTGCTGGAACTCTCTGTGTGGAGTATTGCAAATAAAAATATCAGTAAACTGAGCTGCACACAGACTGGATCTCAGTGAGGACAAGCACGAGTGAGTCTTCCTCACCCCAGCCCTCCGAAGCCACTTAACCTTAATGAAATTCTTTTACATGACAAGTACAACTTCCATCTAACTAACTTTACCTTCCCTAGCCCTTGGCTGGAAAACAGGATGGACTGGGCCTGACTTCTGGAATACAGAGCTCGGACACAGAGGGAGTTTTGTTCTGGGCAGCACCAGACACGATTTCAGCTGTGTTTTCTATCCCAGGAACTGTCAGAGGCAACTTCAGCTGCAGCAGCACTGGCAGAACCCATTCTGGGCAAAAGAATCCCATCAAAGAGTACTTCAGGCCCTGCTTTGGGAATTTTTAATGAGCACTAAATTAACTCCACGCCCCCCTGGACTCCCCCTCAGCCATATCTGAGGGCAAACAATGAGTACAATAACTCAACAACATGTTTTTAGTTGGTTATCACAGATGAAGGGTGACGACACAGCAACTCAGAGCTGTGTCAGCAGACTGACATGCAATTGCACTGGTTTTGTCCTTGTGCAAATAAGGCAGTTTACTGTAGGCTGATTTTTCTCTGTGTGGTATCTGGATTAGCAATTAACATTTTAATTAAAGATGGATTAACAAATATTAGGAAAATTATGTCTGGAACTGTTCAATTTAAAATCCACCATATATACAAAGATAAACATGTCATTAAGTGCAACTCATTTTCTGGTCTGTGTAAAAATGATACGATTTATGTCTTTGAGAGACAGCATAATAATTTGATATTATTATACATGGAGATAACTACTGAACAAATGTAATACACGGGAATTTTTTTTTTTTTTAGAAGCTGTATAATCACCTTTAAGTTTTAGATGTTCATTTAGTGGAAGTTCTGACTGCAGTTCAAGCTATAGACTAGTTGAACTTAGCTATGTTTAAACAGAGCATGGTGGTGAAGGAGGACACACTGTTCTAAATGTAAATTGTATTAGCAACAACATATTGAGATTTCTGTACTCCTTGTTCCATTTGCGGTTTTTTGCCACGAGAATAAATCACAGCGTGCTTTCTGTTCTTGTAGCAATCTTTGCAGGGAGAAGCCAGAATCTGCACCATGTGCTTTTCACTCTGCATCTGGTCTCCTTTTGTCGAGGCACCCTGGGTGCTGGGTTTGCTTTTTCTGCTGTGTTTTTCTGCAAGGGTAAAACCTCCTAATCTCCATCTCACTTTTTACCAGAGAGGATAACATTATGATCAGAGAATAAGCGGCACTAATGACCAGGCAAGCCAAACAGAGAATAGGAAAAAGACCTATGTGTGGAATATTTGGACCTATTTGCTGGTCATTAAAATTACAGATAAACTGCAATTTCAGCTTCGTCACAGAAAGGAATTGGGACAAGCACACTTATGGCAAACAGTATTATCAGAACATGCAAAAAACTTAAGTGTTCTCATCAGCATCTTTTGAACCAATGTGGTTACAGCTGAAAGATTTTGCATTTGTAAAAATTTACTATACTTGGATGAGTAGTAAATAGCATAATACATACAATGAAGCATTGATTTATAAAGCAAGCCTTTTTACTCTTTAGTGCCAAGGTGTTTTAGCTTTCAATAAAACACTCAAAAAAAAGTTATAGTGCACTGTTTCTAAAGCATTAGCAAACAAAACAAAAAAAAAAAAAATTAAGCCAAATAACTTCAAAACGGCAAAGCTTTCTGGTTATTTAATTGCTGAGCATCTCCCTGGGTTTAACTTCACTCACATGAGTAGTGCTAAAGAAGTTTATTTTTGACAGGTACTGAGGTGGCAGAGCACCCACCGGTGGGTCGAGACACACATCCAATGAGAACCAACTGCAACAATTCACAGCTAAGCAAACAAGAAAACTGAATACCTTTGGAAGAGAAAAAGCCTTTTCATCCAGGCCAATGTTTAAGGTAATATTTATATAGGTCGTGTCAGATTTGACTATGACTCCTTTCTGTATGTCAAAGTCATACATCTGAAATCTCACATTCAGAGCTTGGAAGGAAGAGGAGACTCAACAATAAAGTCTCTTGTGTCTACAAAGCAACTAGAAAACACTGAGGCAGCAGAAATGCATTTTAGAGCTGCTCACTTGAGTTTAAACATGACGTTTTGTCATTTCCTGCACAAGCAACAACAGAGCAATACTCACAAGACAGAGTGCTCGCTCTGACACCATCCTTCCTAAAGGCTGTTCCAACATTTTCATGGAATAACTTTGTTAAACTGTGATTAAAACTTCTGCTATTTTCTTTTTTCAAAAATACTAGTGTTAAGTCTTTGTCTGGACCATAGTGAGGTTTAAAGTCTTGGGCTTGGAACTACCTCACCCACATTTAACTGTGCAAAAGTTGGCACTGGACAAGAGCACAGCCAGCGTAGAAAGGTGGGGATGGGGTGAATTGGTTTCCGAAAGACTTTCTCGCCTTCCCAGGGAGCTTCATGATTCTAGCAGACAGCAGTGGCAAAGCAAATACAACCTCAGAGTCTTTCTGAAAAATACAACTGCATGATTTAACATCTTTGAGGTACTGAGAGCCATTACACAGCCTGGCCGCAGACCACAACCAGCTCCTCCGCGGAAGCGAATCCTTGCACCCACCGACTGCCGCACTGCCTGCTGCTTTGCTCTGCCTTGGCCCGTCGATCCAGGCAGCCACCCTCACAGGAGGGCGGCGTCTGCTCCAGACAGGGGCACTTCTGGCCCGAAGCCGTTTGCAACAAGCAGTCTCTGGGCTTTAGTTCGGCAGGAGCAAAGACACGGAGGAAAGAGTTGGAATTTCTGTAGCTTTAATCCAAGTTTATTTTCTGGGAGGAGAGCTCACAGAAAGACCCCTTAACTCTTTGGTTACATGTTTTTATAGGGTTACAAAGTGAGAGAGGTATAACAGAGATAGCCAATCCAAAGGTGACACGCGTGACAAAGAACTAATAGAAACATCTCAGGGGAGGAACTCAGCCTGAGTTACAAATGGTAGTACAGCTCAAGATAATCTTGAAACACACTGTCCTGTGAGAGGCCTGAATCTCTGAAACAAAACGAGGAGGCAGGTACAGGTGACCTCAGCGGTTAAGAATTTTTATGCTGTGGACTCTTCTTTGAACCTATCCTCTGAGGTAGAGTCTGGTGCAGCGAAATTAACCCATTCTGTATCACCCAAGATAGTCTGGGTCACTGCAACAACCGACAAGGCTGTGTCCCTACAGGAATGTCTGTATTCCTACCGGGTGTCCGAGTACGTAATAAACAATTTCCATTCATTGTGAAGTTCTTGGATGTGAATTTCAGAAGCACAGGCCCCATACATTTCCACTGTAAACACTGTAGTGTTTGCACCTGTTCTTTCTGTAAATGTTTTGACTCGTCCTCAGAGCATCCTTTGAAATTGCCAAAGAATCAACACCTCCTTGTTTCTTTAACTTGTCAAGTCATGCACTGCTATTAACATCGCAGGAATAAAAGCAGAAACAAACACAAAATCTCAGCTGCATTACTGGGAGAATAGAAATACAAAGTACTGGTCATAAATTACACTGAAAGAGAAGTTCTAAACTGCCCTCGCAGAAGTTGCTGCAATGTTCTGAGGGGAAAGAGGGTATTTCGAAGTGGCACATGTGCTGCCTGAAGCTGAGCTGTCATAGCAACAACCTCATTAAAGCACCCCTCTTGGGAGTGCTAACCTGTATTCCAACTGTTGGCAAGATGTCATTTATAATGCGACTTAATTCAGTTAAGAGTCAAAGTATAGTAGACAGCAGAAAAGTGAAACTGCTAATTTAAGGAATTCATAAAAGAACACGAATACCATATCAAACAGCTGTGAAAAAATCTGGTTTTCGCCCTCATCATCTTCCATTCCCTGAAACCACCACCACTATTTCAGTCTTTAAGCCTACGATTTACAAGTTATTGGCAATTCCTCCTTCCTTGCCACCATCCCTCAAGCCAGGGCTCAGGATGTGGCTCTTTTCTTATCTTACCACCCCCACATAGAAGGCATAGCCACCTCAACTGCTCACCCTAATTGCCTCCAGCTCTCACACCGAGCTCTTACCCCAGCAACTCACACCCCACAAACAATCCCACAGCACGATCTGCTCTGCTCCTCTACTGCACCATCCTCAAGGGTCTTCCACCAGCATCCATCTTTCCCCCAGAATCCCCCAAAAATGACAATTTGAATGAACATTATGATCCTTTGAAAGAAACATCTGCCAATAACCAGAGCTGCCTGGGTATGATACTTATCACTTCTCTAATGGAGAGGCTGTGCAGCAGCTGAATAAATTCATGCATATTTTGATTTCACTTTTAAAGATCTATGATTTAGTAACTAATTGACAGCAATAATGCATCAGTACAATACGCTTCGGAAGGGCCTTTCGGTTTTTAGGAGTAGAGATAATTGTAGATGAAAAATGAAAGAAAATGGCACTGCTTAGTAAATGAGTCGTTAACCTCTCAACCCGAGAGCTCCCGCTGGAAGCCTGACCAGAGGGACCGCAAGAGCTCCAGCAGCTGCAAGAGAAAGAATAAAGTTAATTCGACAGCTTTGGATTTCTTTCAGTTCTTTTAAATGCTTCCAAACTTGGTCTTCATCTCCCCAAAACAGTTGCTTGCCACAGCACTTTCTGCGTCATGAGGCAGGTTCAGATATTTCCCCCTTTGGTAGATCTCGCAGGGAAGGGGAGCTTTACATATCCCGTGCCTAGAATGTGCTGTCTGCAGCATTTTAAGCTAAAACACAAACCAGTCATTTGGTGTCAGTGCTTTGACCTTGAGTGACAAAAATGACAGTTTTCCCTTTATACTTGCAGCTCCTCAAACAGCAGGAACGATCTCCTCAAAGGTCAGGGAGCTGCAGCCTGCAGGGCAGCACTCCTCCCATGGGAAGCTGGGAGAGGAACAGCGACCAACAAAGCACACAAACACCCAGTTTTAAATTCCATGGATCCCAGAAAGTGTCTGAACTCATGATCCAGTGCTCCCTCTCAGTCAAGACTGCTTGGACAAATCATATGAATGTTTACGTAAATCAACTCTCCAAAAAATATTTTACTTTTTTTTACCTAATTAAATCTTGTAAGGCCTTAATTCAAAAACCTGATTCAAACATTTGGAGAAATTTTAAGACTTGCAGCTCTGTATTTGGATCACAGCTTACAGTGTTATTGCTTAGAATAACAACACAATACAGAGACTAAGCAATAAAAGTACCTGGGACTTGCATAAAATAGGTTATTTACATCAGGCTCCTGGTATGACTTCAGTTAAAAAGAAAATACTGCTCATCTTTGCACTGATCTCAGTTATCCTGCACAGCCACAGTTACCAAGAGTAACACAAAATACAATTATTATCTTCTGGCTTGCTGGTTTGTTCAAACAAGCCGTCTCTGCGGTTCAAGGTGTGGTTTTATCCAGTAGGTGTGGATCTGTACAAGACCTTCTGTATTAATGTGTTTATTTGTTAACTGTTGGCAGAGTTGCACGAGAGTACGTTTGCAGCCAGTTGCAACTTACAGATTTTACAATAAAAAGGGAGAAGTACTGGCCAGATAGTTAATTAAATGGCACCGAAATGGTTTTTTTCCCCTTTCACAAATTCCGGTTAGTATTCCAAACCTGTCTCAGGTGCCCCAATGACAGGAAAACCGATAAATCTTCATTTATTGTCAGTAGATTTCTAACCTGGCTGTTTTAAACAGCATGATGAACACATTTTAGCAGAATATATTAGCTGTGCCAGTTTAATAAGAGGGAGATTGATGAAGCCTTTCCTTTCTTCCTCTGTACGAAGCACAGCACTCAGGGAAGAAAATCCTTCAGATTTTCCTTCTTCAGCAACTCCGTTGCCTTTCCTGGGACACCATTTCTCCTCCTTGGACTCTTACTAGCCAGTCTTCTCCAAAAGAAGTCTCCACTGAGACTCAAGAGGGATCGCAAGCTTTATCAGCACACACCTGACGAGAGAGTGGGAGGAAGAACAACCTCAGCCTCCAGGGCTGTATTGCTGTGCCCAAGCTCTGCACAGGTTTCCCCTCCTCGTGTTCCTCCTTGCTGGGTTCAAAGCCAACACAAACTGAATGCAGTCACCTGGCCCTGAGGAGAATGAGGTCTGAGGAGGGGGCACTCTCCCCTGGGGAAGAGCCAGGGTACAGCCCAGGTGAGCCAGGGTCAGAGCTCCATCCCTGACCCCTCGCTCCAGGACCAGCACCACCAGCACAGAAGGCATTTCTCAGATCAGATTCTCTGGCAATCAAAGGGTTACTAAGGACAAAGGAGAGATTTTCTTCTCCACCCTATAGCACTTAAGACTATCCAGAAAAATAAAAATGCTTCCTTTTTTTTTTTTTTTTTTTTTCTTAAGGAGAATACTTAACTCACATTTAAAATTGCTCCAGGGACTAATCCTATTCTTCATGCCTGCATCATTCACATGAAGAACCAGAAGACCACACCATGAGCAAACCTTCTCCACCACCAGCACAGGAGAAGCAGGAGCCCAGCCTCAATCCTTCCAGAGGTTCTTTACCTAGTCCAAACTGCTCAGGCGTTTTCCTTTCAAAATAAATATAATTTACCAGTTTTTCCAAAGCCTTCCCCAGCCCCTTCTGAAGAAAAGCTGCAAAGGGAGGAAGGAGTTGTGACCTTGGCAAGTGTATGAGCCCCAGAGGTCCAGGAGGAAGGAGATGTTTTGAGAGGTGTTTCTCCCCCAGGTACCAGTATGCATATTATAACTGGCTAATGAAATTCATACTCATACCTCCAACTTACTCCTTCTGAAGGATATCCTTTTGGACGCTTTGTGGTCCAACAGACTTTGACAACTAAGAACCTGTTAGTCTGCTTTTTATTCCTCTTGTAATTAGAACAAATGTTCAGGTTATTGAAAGAATTAAGAAAATCAATATTAATGAGCTTTCGGACTATGTTTTCAGACGGTTTCAGCCGACAACTGCAAAGCACTCTGGCTTACTTTGCCAGGGGTTTGGGTTTGTCTGTTGGTTTTAAACACTAACAGACTTCTCACGGGAAAAAAACGGTAAGTCTGTGCACCCAAGCCGGCCAAATTGTAAAAACTCAGTTTATACCAATAATTACACACTCTTGCCCCTAAAAACAAAAGAGCTCTAAAGAACAGAGCACTCTACCAAATACAGTTTTGAGGTATGTACTTACATTAAGTATAACCAATTGCTTTAAAGGGCAACCATTCCCACAGCACAAAGTTCACATAAATTTTCCCACAAGTCCCAAATGCAAACACTATCTGCAAAGTCCACACGCTTTGTATTTCACCAAAGCTTTGCAGAATACATTTGGCATAAGAGAAAACAGAGTTAAGTTTTACTCTTCACTTCATCTTTTCTGACAGAAAGGTGTCAATAGAAATGTGCTGACAGGAAAGCTGACTGCAGCCCATGCAACTTTATTACTGAAGTATGGGGGGATTACTTGGTGTTATTGAAACATCACTGTACTACTGCTGACTTCTTTTTTTTCCTCCTTACAGTCATAGTGATTCCTATTGGGATGAGTTACTTTTAACCTTCAGTTATTTATCAGTGGGGGGAAAAAAAAATATTCTTTAAGTCTAGAATAAAGCAGGTGAATGTAAAATACACCCGTGCATACTTGAAGTCCCACAGTGGGTTACCATTCATTTCTATAAAAATTAGATCCGGATCATCCATGAACTCTTCACTAATACACTCATTCCCAAAAGCAAGTGCTTCAAGAAGCCTCCTGTATTTTCAGGAAAGAAAGACGAGATGTTGATTTCCCCATGGCTTATCGAAGACAATACTTGCACATACCAAATGTTGCTGCTTAGCTCTTCATGCATTCAGCAACACGAGCTCTTTTTGGTTCAGAAGCACTGTGGAGGCTGTTAGGGTTTTTTTGGTAGTGGACATGGCCTTCTTTGCTTCCCATCAAATAAAATAACGCTGTGATTTAACAAGTAACCCTCTGCCATTCACTTCTGGCTTGTTTGTTTCCCTGGGGCTGCAAACCCCAAATGAAAACAGCATTCAACAGGCACCTGTACCATCGACAGCTGTGACTCTCTGACCAGCTCTGCAGCATCTGGGCTCCTGAAGCTGTAAGGGAATTTCCCAGACATGAGATTTTGTAAATTTGATGGGGAAAAAAAAAAAAAAAAGGAAAAAAGAGAGGGATATCCTACCCGAGATAACACCAGGATTCATGAGGTGAAATCAGATGAAAAACAGTAGGAGTCACCACTCACCACTCTGCTGGCCCAGGAACGCAAAGCCCATGGCCAGCTTATGCTTCTCAGGTGTCCCATGAAATACAAACAAAGATTTCCACTCAAGTGGGGTAACTTTTCCACTCAACATAAAACAGGATAGCAAATGGAATGAAACAGAGACTTTTTTTTAAAAACTAGTGAAGGGAAATCACTCGTGTGCGTGCACAACCAGGCAGTGGTAAGCAGTTCAAGATGACCACTCTGAGCAGACAGGTCTTTCCTCCCCCAAAAATCAGCAGAAGAATCATCAGCTGACTCCAAGAATGAGCACTCTGCTGTGTTAATTTACTCCTAGCACCACACCAAGGACATGCTGTGCTATCTTTAGAAAAAACTGGCTACTGTGGGGCAAAGCAGACTGTTGATATATTACGCGCTGACATTTTTCATTAAGATATATAAACTTGTAGAAGACACGCTCTCGAATTTGCATATTTGCATCATGCTTTTCATAGACACGTAAACAGCCTTTAATGCACTTAAATTACTTTGAACTGCTGGATTAGCAAAGGGGATGCAGTGGCAGGATACGAGTTGTGCCCCACCTACGAGCTCTCAGCACTCATTTTATGCAAATGCTTTTAGTTACGCTCCTAAGGCTCACAGCCACTTATTAAATTCTCCTGAATTCTGAAGTCTTTTGCTGGTAAGTCTTCAGAGCAGCAGTCAACAGCAGAATGGCAATCACGGGCAATCACTGAGAGTTTAGTTATGTTACAACTTTTTGTGAGGCACTTCTGACACAGTGTGATGCCACCGTGGGAAGACAGGCCACCAATTAATGTAAATCAGCGTGGTTTCATCAAGGAGCATTTAACAATTCTGACACAAAATCATAACATGGTTCATATACTCATTACTGAACACCACTAATTGGTGTGGGGAGCTATGCTGTTTTCAGAAAAAAGTATGGAACTTATGAATTGTTCTGAGAATATTCCACAGCAAAGGTAGCGATAGCATTAGAAGCAGAAGCAAGCTTTATACACTTGAATGTGCTTTAAATACTCAGCCTCACAGTTTGTATCAGCGCCGTATTTCAGAATTTTGTCATCATCTGTTGACAACCATCTGCTTCAAAGTTCTTACCGCCCTAAGAGTGGCCAAAATTGGATACTGACAGAGAGAATTTCTGCACAGAAAGCAAACTGTTCACAGGACAAAATAAGTGTCAGAGGCTGGAGACCTGGACACACAGGTCCAGAAATCCGAGGTAAATAAGAAAATTATAGAAATTTAGATCTGACACTCTCCTGCAATACTACTGGAGATGCAGTTCACAGGTGTCTGAAAATGCAGAAGTAGCAGATTAGCTGACATCAATTCTCCAGAGGAGTATAATCTACAGAGTAAATAGGTAATATTGTGTACTGTCAACTCCACTCAACTCACAGCCACTGGAAACCCAGAGAAAGAAACGTAACACAGTAAGTGCAAGCTGAGGAATTCATTCAGACGGGTCTGTACACACACACTGACCTGAATAGCTTGTTCCAGTTTGCAGAAATGTGATAATAGGCCACTTGGGTCAGGGCATGAGATTCTACCTGCTGAAAAAAGCCCTGGTACTCGTGGCTTTGCTGTACTCAGCACAGTGGCTGTCACGGCTCTCCCTGTGCAGCCAAGGCTTCACATACGTGTGTATATATGTGCAATACATTCTCGCAGAAGGGCTTGACAGCAGCCCTACAGCACCACCTGCTCAGGTGAGCCTCCACAACCCTGCCTCCAAAACACCTTGTGCTCCAACACAGCTTTGCTGTGTTTCTACCAAAGGCATCCCAGCAATTGAACCCAACGAGCTGTAGGCCTGGCTCAGCGCTTAAGTTTTCACACTTCTGTAATCTCGACCTGCTTCATCTCCCTTGCACAGGATTTCATGTTGCAGCCTCGTGTGTTTTGCCTAAAACTTCTTACTTTAAGATACCACTATGAAGAAACCATTTGCTGCTCACCATTTTTTCTGTAATCTAAATATAAAAATAAAAACACTTGGCTCAGGACGTGGGCCCAAGGGGAACAAATTCCATTTTGCAGCCGTCCTCCACTCCTTGCACTCCTTAACTCCCACTGCCTGCAAACATCCCTCAGAAAAAACAACTTCAATAGTTGCACAAAATAAACCTATTTCAAACCAAGTGTTTCTGATGAATTTGGAAGTCAGGCCAGTTTCCCTCCAGGAGATATATGACTATCAGCCCTGGAGAACACACATGACTGACCTACCCCTCGTAATACTTTACTAAGTACTGCTGGAAAAACAGCTGCTTTAGGATAGGTTCCAAAAGAAAGTCAAGCGTGCTCATCCTTGGATAAATCTGTGAGTGAGAAGGTGCCACCTTTATAATCCTTCCACATCTCCAAAAACAATATACATTTTTCATGAAGAAAAGGGTAGTGCATCATGTAGAAGACCAGCAGATTCTTCTGTATAGCAAAAAATTAGGTTTCACCAACCTAATGACTTGCAAGTAGCAGACCGTACACATCTCAGCGTATTGAGCTGTCTGGAATTTTCTCAGGTTTTCTGACCTCACAGGAAGGCTGTCTCCTTGCAAAAAATCAATGTTTTTACATGAGAAATTATCAATTTAACTTTATTAAAAATAACTTATGCAATAACTCCTCTTCTAGAGCATTATTACAAACTCAGAAATGAGAAGTAATCACACATTTGATGCACATAATTTAAAATTAGATATGAGAAATATAAACCTGGGTTCAGTTTAAGAAACACAGCAAAATTGAACCAAATATTGGAATAGAAATACTGCAAGAAATAGATATTTCTTGCATAAAAGTCACAGGACAATACAGACAATATAATTTAATTAGAGGTCCTCTAATTAAGAATTTCCAGTGAAATTTTAATGAAACGATCCAAAGTTCCTTTACACTTACATGCAACCTGATTCCATTACATCAAGGACAAAACAAAGAATCCATTGACTTCTGTGGTCTTGATGAAGGTCTGAAATCTATTTGTTTACAAAACATAAAAAATGTTGTGCTTCAGAGAAGGAAAAGTCTCATTGGCAAATGACACACTTTGATTTCCTAAGCACACAGCTTTACACAAATACCAATATACTTTGGGTAAATCAGTGTGTGTTTGCATATGCAAAAGAGCATCCAACCAGCAGTGAACTTCCTTTGCTCTCTCCTCTTTTATCTTCACTGTATTTGCAAGCAAAAAGAGGCAGGTGTTCTGTGGAAATCTACCTATCATGTAGAAAATTGCTGTGATTTTTCATGATCTTCTTGCATTAGTGTAACTTTTTCAAACTTGCATTTTTATGACTACACAATGCAACAGCATTTCTCCAAAAAAAAGGATACACTGAAGAGGGATGTATCAGAAATGGTAGTTTTTCGGTACTTCCAGTGCCTTAGAATTATTCAGAAGAAATTTTCTTGAGGAAAAATGCTTTTCTGCATGTTAAGGGAGGTGGAGACACAAGTGTTCTACACCATATCACAGCCTCTGAGAACATTATAAGCGGCAGCCAAAACTATTTGACAATATCAAAATTGTGTTTTAAAAAATATCACCGATGAGATATTTTTGTTAGTTTCCAGGCAGGTGAATTACAATCGTAAAGCTTTACATGAAAGCCACATGGGAATTTTTGTGGGGGTGTGTCCATGTGTTCACAGAAAAATCTTCTAGACTGAACACCTCACATAAAAAAACTGTATTTGCAGAGCATTGCATCAGCATTTGCCTTGCACATGGGTCCATCCCCGCTCCAAAGCACCACTGAGAAAACCAAAAGTGCACCTTTTCATTCTCTCTGCTCATTCCAGGAAAAGCAGGAGTGACTCTTATGAACTGCTGTTAAAAACAGAGCTCTACAGTAATGAAAACTTTGAGGAATTATAGATGTTATTTTGAAGGCTTAGCTTTTAGCACTTGAAGTGTAAGTCATTCAAGAGTGCCATGCCCAAAAGTTACCAAGGGATGTCCTACAGACAGCCAGGCAATAGATAGCCCAAAATACATGGATATTCCCAGGAAAAGGAAATAGGTACATCCTTGTTTCTGAAGCAAAGCTGAGTTTCAGCTGTCTGGCTCCTCTGGAAGGCCTCATGACTCCGTAGGAAGCAGCAGGAGAGGTGTTTAGGAGCATCAGGCAGGTTGGGAAGCGCATTTCAGGATGCAACGTACCATATCTAGAACTCGTAATGCTGTAATCTGTTTTTCCGCCTCAGAGAATTAGGCTGTATTTCCAACTGCATGGAAATAAAAATCTCCAGGCGTACCTCACTTCCAGACTGGCATTACATCATCTTTAAAAAGCCCTATTACTTAGCCGCACACTCTGCATATTGCAGTGTTTTGTTATTAATACACCATTGTAATTTATGGCAAAATGGTCAATAAAAATGCGGTTTCTGAGGAGACAAAGCGCCTTCCCTCCAGCACGCAGCCCTACCCTCAGACTGCCAGGGTTCACAACCACCACACGTGGAGCCCAGCCCCAATTCTGTACTTACATACTGCTTGGGAAGCAATGACATATACGACAACAAAATATAACAGGCTCATATAACACTTCCCAGGTACAGCGAAAAACCCAACTCCTGCTATGTGGATCTTGCAAATTAAATCAGATTAATAACATACTGAACGTATTACTGGCAAAAGCATGTGTTTATCTCTAATGATCCTTCCCAGTTCCCATTAAATCTAATTAAAAGGCACTGACTGAGTTTTATTGGAATTCCATTACGGAGGTCCAACCCTGCTCTCACAGAGCCCGGCACCCATGGGAAAATACCCTTCCCTCCTGCAGAGGCTCCGGAGCATCCTCACCAAAGGAACCCTGTCAGCAGGACCATGGCTGGGCTGGACAGCTGATTCCACAGAGTCCTGGTTATTTCACTTCACCAACTGCTTAAAAATGAAGATTTGTATCACTTTACAGCACTGTGTTTTGATACATCTTGGGAATGTGTCCCATTATGGTCAACAACTGGCTAGCTAGCTGGGATAAGTTTACAAATATTTTCATCTCTTCGATAGAGATAATTTAAGGGGGAAAAAAGAATTCAACTTGTTCAATTAAAAAACAAACTAGTGGGTTGGACAGAAGGTGCAAAGTCATTATTTGAGTAATTATATTTTTAAAGAAACCCAATTAGTTCCTAATTGCACTTACAAATTTAAGACCTAGTTCTGCAATGTCTACGCTTAGCCCAAACTGACATTAAATACAGACTCAATAGTCTGTATGACTCGTTTAGAAGTAGCCAAGTTCTGCTATTTTCATCTTCACTGTTCATCATTAAGAATGTTTTGAGGAAGTGCAATTAAAATGAGTTCTCTAAGCAAATTCTTTTTTTAATTGCATTTGAAGAACAAGACTATTAAGAGACAGATTAATACATAAAAACTAGGAAAAAAAGCAACAGCATGCTGGGATTCCAAATATGCTACTGTAACAAAAACAATGTTCTATTATCTGAATTGCCAGCCTTTCTAGAGAAAGCCATAATTCTAAATTCACAAGTTACAGTTACAGAAGTCCTTAGAGCCAATGCAAAAAGGACTGACCCATTTTCTCCAACTGCAAATAACCAGTAAAGGACCTGTAAGAAGGTGCCCAAGGAGCACTCACTCCCAGCTCGCGGACTGAAGTCAATGTGAGTTTTGCCACTTTAACTGCAGAAAGACTGGGGTCCATATGAACCTCAAAGGTATGGCATATGCCCAGATTTACATAGCAGCCGTCACGTAGCTCTTCAAAGGAAGCACTGTGTGAAGTGAGAGCTTCCCTCCAAGCCTTCGGAGGACAGCTCCTTCAACCTGCCACAGCTCCAGCAGAACTGCTGTGATAAATTAGTAAAAGGCTTGCTGCAGAACAAGTTTACACATAGTCTTTTCACATCAAACACCTAGTTTTGAACTTGGAAATGCAGCTTACCCTTTAAATAGTTTGTGTGTTTCCACCACTTTCTTTTTACTAAACTATAGCACTCAGAAACCACTGAGCTTAAAAGAAGAACCCAGGTAAGAGAGAACGTGCACGTCAGTTCACAGAAACCCACACGCAGAGCCTGCTCGGGCTGCAGGAGTGCCAGGGGCTTGTGTGTGCGCTCCCTCTCAGCTGAGGGCAGGCAGACACCACTGAGTGCCTCCAAAACCGGCCAGCCACTGAAACTGCCCTCGTGGACACCTCCCACAATTCCTGACTGTAATTAACCCTTGCCACACGTCCTGCAAAGAGCTGTCTCAAATTCCTTGATATATTTTCACCCTCCTCTGTGATTGTCTCTCTAATGATAGGCATGTTCTTAAGTAATAGGTTTTTTGGGGTAAATAAATAAACAGCCAAGTCACTGTGACCTTGGAAGCATCTCTTTTGCACCTAAGATACTAATACTTATTATCTACATTCAAGCCATAACAAAGTTAACTATGGGAACATACACCTCTGTAGTACAGCACAGAAACAGCTCTTTCAGTTTTTTTCAAGAACACTTCCCAACAGATGGCCAAGCTGGAGCTCAGTCTGGTGCAATACAGCAGTGCTGGTACACCCAGTTTCCACCATTAAGCTGCTAATAACGACAGAGTTGAATTGTAAAGGCTCCCGGTGCAGTGTCACCTGCTGCGGCACCTTACCGGGGAATGAAGGCCATCAGCAGCCGTCCCAAGGAGACAAATTTATCTCACCTGGTTTGTGTTTCTGCTACAGGGTTGAGTAATCCAAACTCCCATCAGCCTAATCTTAAGCCTGAAAATTCCATTTCGAAGTAATTTGCTTCCAGCTTTCACGTAAATACGGTCAAAGGACACTGCGAAAACAATAAATTCCCTGCTAAGTGGGATGAAGACAGAAGTTTTGGAAGTGGTTTATTTGTGACTCCAGAGAGGAGTAAAATTCATGGAGATTTGTTGTTCCTTCTTAAAAACAGTTTTAAAATTAGGAAAAAAATATATATATTCATAAAACTCATGAACTTGAGTTTTATGTTTTGTGACAACATTTTCCCATCCCATCTAAAGTCTCCCTTTACAGGAGCATCTCTCGTATGCAAGACTCACCACATTTCACCACGCCAGCATCTGCCTGAGAGCTCCAAAACGCTAAAACCACACATGAAGAGTGGGAGAAGACAGTGGCTCAGTGCTGCTGACAGCGGTGACGTGCCACCAAAACCCAACACAAACAAGCCTCAGCACAGACAGCAAGTCGATTAATAACGAGCAATGCAACTCATTAATACTGGTGTGGATACACATCTCACTGACAACACCGAGATTATCCAGTCAAGCTCCCATTATCCGGGGCATCTCTGCAATTTGGATCACCTCTAGGTAATCATTCCAATTAGTGCAGTGGAACCACGTAGTGATGTTCACAGCAGCAGACACAAAAATCAAAGATGACAAAAAAGGGTGTACGGGTCCAGACAGGGAGCAGGGTAAAGCTCCAGTGCTGGGAAGAGCTGTGGGAAGGAAACGCCCACCAGAACCACAGAGCGCCGACGGGACCTGTGAAGTTCCCTTGAGCGTCTGTAGGGAGAGCAGGTAACAAATGTTGTCATCTCAGCTTCCTAAACTGTTTGCAAGGTTTTTTTCAGGCTCCTGAAATTCATTTGTTGCAGCTATACTGTGAAGGAGTTGCAAGTGTTGCAAGGAATCTGGGTCCATCCAATCCCTCAGGAAGAACTGAGGGAAGGAAGGAAATCACCTCTTTGTGGCTTCAGTGGCATAACCTCAGCTGCAGCAGGACTTATCCCTTATCCTACCACACTCTCCTGGCTGAATTCTCTTCTGCTCACTTCCTTTTTTCATCTCATTCCCAGCTCCCCCTCTCCGTATCATTTTTCTCTTCACAATTTTTTTTTATATACATGAAATTAGAGGAGCTGTAACCTGGCTGAGGACAGACCTGATAAGACTGGAAGAATTTAATTGTATTTCTAACCCAGAGAAAAGGGTTTAGATAATTCCAACTTTGGTGGGCTTCCCCCCCTACCTCTATTTTTCCTCCTGATGTTGCCCCCTGGTCTAACAGTAAGTGTTACCTCTCCCTACAGCACCTCACTAACATTTTATATTACCATGGCTACCACAACACTGCTATTAACACAACCCATGACATTTTCCCAATTCTCTTATTACCTATGGTGAGCCTCAGTGCATTCCAAATTTCAGTGCCTTTCACATACATTAAGCTTAGTATGCTCCAGGGACTCAGAATTTCCTTCTGTAAAGGAAAATCAGCTTGGTATGGTCAATAATTTTTGCACTGTATCATAAAGTTTATCTGATGTGCAAATGTAATTCCCTTTCTGGATGCCTCATCCTGAATCTCTTTTAGGTTGAGACCACTTGACATTTTTTTTTTAAACAAAATGCCTTTTAAGTCCTAATTTGTGCAGTGCTCGGTTTTGATAAGACATGACATTATGATATGATGAGTTAGTTGATTCTAAGTAAATTTGATTTATCCCACTTTTGGGGCTGGTATGATTTACAAGGATGCTGCCTTTTAAGATGGGATTGATTTTAATATAAGCTGACAGCACTTTTTTTTTTTTTTTTTTTTTTTTTTTTTTTTTTTTTTTTTTTTGGTGAAACACTAAGTCAGAGCAAGGTAACTATGGGGGAAAAAAAGGTAAAATTAAACAAAATTTAAACACCAGAAATTAATATTCATGCATAATTGGCACTTGCTTACCGCTATGAAGGAATACAGAGCGACAAATCAGTTTCCAAAACAATTCCACAAAATGTTTGGAAGTTTGATTTTTATTCATAAGATCAGATGCAAGCTACAGCTGCTGAAATCTAATCTGCCCATTCTGTGAATACCATGGAAAGTTCTTGAAATATTTTCCATCAAACAAGCACTACCACGACCACGAATCTTTGTGAGCCAAAGCAAAAGCATATGTACCCCTCCTAAAACTGAAAAGATTTCCTAAGAACCTTTCCTCTCTGGCTGTTCAAGTGCCGTTCTATGGAATACTATCGTCATTCCCTCGCAATATCCCTGCACCTTGTGATGCAGTGTTTTAAACATGCAAGTTTGTGATGCTGCAGCAATACTTTTCTCGTTGATAGGTAGTTATTTCTCATTTTCGCAGCATGAATCACCTATGTAATTCTGATGGCTACGTGGGAAAGGGACGGCAGAGGTTTGGTAGCTCGACCGAAGCAGAAATCTGTACCCCAGACCGACTGTGCAGAGGCACCCGCACTCACCCAAACGAGTTGTAAGCAGTTAGTAAACAATTTAGTAGGTAATGTGTACGTGATGGAGAGGAGCTGGATGTCTAACAGTGAGAATTCAAGGCTTTACAGAGTTACGTTTCTACTGAAATGTAACTAAACCCTCGCGGACTGCGTACACCACCACCCAGGGCATCTCATTCATGACACCACGCAGTTTGGAAGCTGAAGGGCTACAACAAGCCGACAATTTTCTGGCGAGCAGGGGTTTCTACAGTGATAAGAAAACCTGAGTCAGAGCAGAACACCGCCGTTCCTGCGGTGTGAACCACACAGAAGGCGGACTTGGGCTATACTTAGAAAATATCCAATTCAAACATCTCGCAGGAGAATGAGAGCGGTCTGGTGACTGTGCAATAAGCGACACGAAAAGGCGAGCTCCGCTCCGGCGGGGGAACCGTCACCCTCTTGGATGAGGGACTTCTCTGAGCAGGAGAACAGAGTTGGAAGTTGCGTGATCGCCCACCCCGCGGCTGCGGGACCCCGAGCACCCGTGCCCAAATCCAAGTTCAGGCACTGAGCGAGCGGCAGCTCGGGGGCATTGACGAGGGAACTTTTGGAAGGCTGTAGGAAGCGGAGGGCGCTCGCCGCTCCTGCGGCACATCGCCGCTGGCCGCGGGGCTGGCTCGGGGAGCCTCGGCCGGGACCAGGGGGTCGCGGCAGCAGCGGCTCTTCCCCCACCCGCGGCGGATCGCACCCCGCGGTTCGTGCGCGGTGAGGCCACCGGGACCACTGGGGACATCACCCCGCTCCTCGCCCCCGTGTATTCGCCGCCGCCAAGGTTCGCCCCCAACCCAGCGCGGCGCGCCCGCAGCCCGGGCGTGCGGGAGCGCGGTGATGGAGCGCGGTGATGGAGCGCGGTGATGGGTGCGCTCCGCGGCCGCGCCCGTCCGCGCAAGGGAGCAAAACTTCCTTAGCAGAAGCTGCAGGAAGTTCCGCGGCTCCGCACCCCGCCACGGACGCGCCTTACCTCCGCGGACTGCCGCTGCCAGCGCCTCGGCGACGGGCGGTAATCCCCAGAGCGTCGCCAGGGCCAGGAGGAGCGCGGACATCGCGGCGGGAGTGCGGGAGAAGAGGCAGGAACGGAGCCCGTGGGCCGCGGAGCGGCGGAGCCTGTGCGGGAGGAGGCGCGGCGGCACCGCCGGCACTTTCCGGAGCGCGGAGCGCGGCTGGGCTCGCCGCACGCAGCGAGCGGGCAGCGCGGGGCGCCG
>VWPU01009736.1:0-40111 GCA_013398955.1 Callaeas wilsoni | reverse complement strand
CTCCCACCACCCACAGGGATGGGGAGCAGTGGCACTGACTGTGTTCTCATGTGCATCACATGCAATGGCTGCACTGGAGCCACCCAATCTTCATTGCAAATTAATGTCCAAGCAGTCCCTAGGAGGGCTGAGACCTCTGAGTTCAGCTCACCTGCTGGCTGCCTTTCTCCAAGCGCAAGAAAGTAAAGAAGCTATTTTAACTCAGATTAGTTGTAGGAAAAGGCAAGGTCAGTGCAAGGAAAAATAAAATGGTAAAAATACTCACGACTCCTTTTTTGGCAAATGGCCACCTTGACTTTTTGGACTCTAATGGGTAAAACAAATCTTATCAGTAAGGAAACAAATAGATAAAAAAGAAAAGTGTTATTTATATTATTTATATATTTAACTGCTAATATTATTATTTCTTATATTGTTTACATATTTAAAATATTTATTGCAACATAGGAGACTCCGACACAACTGCACTAAAAGCCAGAGAAGTGCAATTGTACAAGAAAATCGAAATTTTTTTATCAATTGTCCTCAGGGACAAGTTAATGCTCCATGGGCAAAGTGAATTTGGAGCTGTTGAACAGTAAAACCATTTAAAACCACGCACAGCATCGATGAAGGCGGCGATTGAAATTCCAGGAGAAAATACCAGCCTGTTTTAGGAAACAGTCATTAGAAAAGGGCACTTTCACCTTCCATTAGGAAGTGATTGGAAACGACCCTGTTCCAGAGCTACCCAAAGGAACACAACAACGACATCTCCACCAAGAGCAGGGACACCACAGGCACCAGCACTGATTATTCACACCACGAAACCTCAGGATAAGACCTTGTCCCTTGTAAACTCCAACCCTGGCTTCCTCAGCCACTGCACTTACACTGAGAACTCAGCAGAACTTCCCACCCTCATTCCGGTAGGACCTGGACTTGGCAGGACACCACCACACCCACAAACCCTGCAAATTAGGCTGGTTTAAAGCATTTTTTTAAAGACACCTAGTGGTGCTTTTAGTGGCACTCCACATTCCAGGGGACATTTTCATTTTCTGGCACCATTCCTCCAAAATTAAGTCACGAGTCAACAGCAAAATACCCCGGACAATTCCGAAGTAGCACAATCTATGCCGAAGGCAATTTAATTAACGATTTACATAACAATTGCCCGACTCATTAATCCGCATGGAAAAGCTTTTAGCAAATTCTCTACTTAAAAGTGGATGCTCTCTGCAGTGTTCCAGCACGGGAGCGCTTCCTAATGGATGATAAATGGAGGATAATTATAAAATAGAGGAGTGTCCTTGATTAGAGCAGACAAGCATCACAAAGTCCATCCCCACAGACCTAACTTGCCGTTAACATCCTGTCACAGCAATTAGTTTCCCAGCAAAAGCGAGTTCCCTGCTTCCTACAGTCACATCAAAGCAATCTATGGATTTCCATGGAAAATTTAAAGAGGATAAAACAGAGTTTCTTTATAAACTTCTTGTCTGCAGCAGGTTGAGTCCATGGGTATGGGGAGAAGCCCAGGGTAGGCTTAAGAGTAAATCATAACTGACGCCAAGATGTGATTTACCAGGACTGTCACAGAAAATGATTCCAAATAAAATTGTCCTAAATAAACAGCCCAATGGTAATGACACGTGGTTTTGTTGTGCAGAATAAGGACACAGACACGGCAGCCTCCAGGCTGGCAGGGCGCTCTTGGTCATGCCAGGAGAAGGTATCAAATTTCGGGGTTGTTTTAATTTTAATTCCTTCAGCAAATTGCCCCAACCCATTCCTAAAGCAGTTAAGGGCTTTCCAAATTATAAAGGGTATTAAGGTCTAGAACAGCATCTGCTCATCACTCCCTGCTCCTGCAGGACACCTAAGGATGCTGATGGATTAAGGATGCCAATCCAATATTCAGTATTTTTAACCTTGTGAGGGAAATTCTCTCCTCCCCTCCTAAGGATTTGCAGGGAAATGTTGCTGTTAAGACACTTGTTTAGCCTGAGTGAGATCCTCCGAGATCACCTCTTACTCTTCCAGACGCATCATCCAGACTTTGGCAACCATCAAGCACATGGGAAAACGAGCAGGAAGGATGAGCAGCTGATGCCAAACATGCTTCCACATGCAGGACACACCCACGGGGAGCACCACGGGACACACAGACACCCAGAGCATGTCGGTGGAGCAGGACGAGCCAGGGAACGGCGAGAAGCTTCACCATTCCCTTTTTTGGGGCAATCCATTTGGAAAGGATCATCATGTCAGCAGAAGTATTTTAGGAGAAGGAAACAATATCAGGGTTTGATTTTCTCACAGATGGCTGGGGGGATGTTTTTGGGTTTGTCTGTTTTTTCCTGGAAGCTGGAGAGCAGAAACACCACTACAACCAGCATGATTCGATGCATCTCTTGGGGCTTCAAGACACTGATTTGCTGTTTTACTGGAATGGAATTTCAATTTGCATATTGCTGCCACATCACGATTTCCATAAATTATCACTTATTCCATCAGGAAGGAATGAAAACCCCCTTAGTTTTCTAAAACTGAGATGACTGTAGAGAGTTGACCATCTCCAACTGCTGAAGAAGCTTTCCAGATGGAGGGAACCAAAAAAGGGCAAGGGAAAAAACCATCTCTACTGTCACAAGCAACACCACTGCAGGACAAAGGGTGGTTAATGGGTTAAACTTCATTGGATTTGGCTTTCTTGGTGTCCCTAAAACGCTCAAGTGAGAGCAGCCCTGCACCAGCAACACAGAAGAGGCAGGTTCTTGTACTGACCGGGTCCGAGTCATAGCAATAATCATCCCAGCTCTGTCTGAGGGGTTTCTTTGTCATCTGAAAGCAAGGCAGAGCGGGTTAAGTGGTGTTCCCACCCCAAATCACCCCGACAACCTGCTCCCTAACCAGGAAAATTATTGTTGTTATTCTGCAGAGTCATTCCCTAGTTTTATTTGTTTTAAGGGAAGATTTATGATGCTTTTGCATTCCTGGTGCTGGTTCCTGCTCAGAGTGAATCAGTGAGGCCCTCTCATCAATAATCCTAATGGATACAAAAACCTTTTATTCTCTTCCAGAGTTGGGGAAACCCTTGGTTTACCTGGAGCTGAAGAGCCACTGATGCCAAAATCCCACTGAAGAACAGACTTGGTTTGTTTCTACTCTCAACCTCTGCTCCAGACACACACAAGAGCAGCAAAAGTGAGATTCTTCCAAGCAACACTGCAAAGCTTTTTAGGAATTTGTGTCTTTTTCCAATCAGACAGAGATGGAGTTGAGAAAAGTCAAAGCATGTGTCAGTGACCAGTCCCAAGAGGGAGAGAGATGGCACTGGAGCTCCTGAGGAGCTGAAAATAAGGATCTAAACCTGCAAATGACTCATTTCAAAACGGATAAAAGTTAACAACCAGCACAGAAAATATTCAGCAAGCTGCAGGGTGTGCAGGGGTGAGTGCACCTGCCATTGGGGAAGAGATGGAAAAGTCCCCCATACTCAGGGGATACTTGGAGTAAATCTGCATTTAAAAATAAATTGAAATCTTTATTTTCAGTCTGCTCCCTGCATTTACGGAGCAGATTTTGGTGAAGTATCTGACTAGATTACTTCTCATCTGCAAAGCAAACTCCCCATTTGTTTGGCATAATACAACAAGGAACTTGGGAGGGGGAAAGTAAAGCCTGACTCAGGACTGAGTCACTCCTTCACTTCAGGGGCCTGCTTCAATATTTTATTTAATCTCCATATGGATATTTAATTTTCAGTAAAACACTTCAGTTCATGTCTGAGCTGGTTGTTTTTCCTTTAAAAAAGGTAGGGTCTTCTCCAGGACACACTTAAGAAAAGACTGCAAATGTTCAAGGGTCATTTTATAATTTTTCTCTTATATGTTTCCCAAGTTTCTTTTTCCATTTCTCCACTACCTCTTTTTTCTTTTTCCTCCTTATTTTCCTTTTCCTTTCTCCTGCAGGGCAGGGAAAAGCTGCTACTGCAATGTCAGATGTTCTTCATGTGAAACCATGCCCAGACCACATCTAAAGGCACTGTTTTCCCATAGTTGTCAGTGTTAAGTCTAATCCTAATTATTAAAAAATTATTTAAAAATCTCCCAAAAAACTCAGAGTGTCACTACTGTCCATACACTGTGTTCAGGGAAGTCCAGAGTCTGCCTCCCTGATCCACTGGACTGATCTTAGCAGCCTTCTCCAGCTTACTTGCCCCACAGCACCTTAATTTAGATTAAAATAAACATTTCACCCTAAATTTTAATATTCCTACTGGTTCCTCACACTATGTGCTGTTAGATTTCTGATTGTCCTTTAAATATAAATGCTCTGAAACTGCTATGTAAAAGAAAAGGACTGTAATTAAAAGCAATGTTTTCAACTAACAGAAAGCGACCGGATGGCCCAACAAAACCTGGGAATCCAACAAAACATTCCATCTTGGCATCTTCCCGCTGCAGAACTGCGGCACAGATGGTGCTGGAGATCACACCACGTTCCCCAACCAACACCTGAGGCACGGAGACTCCAGCAAAGCTCCTCCAGCCCTCAGAGTGTTCCTCACTCAGGAATATTTCCCAATCCTGCAATGGGTGTGTGGGAGTCGTTAATATACAATGGATTTTGGTGCTGATTGTCCGCTTCAAAAACATCCTTAAAAAGTCCCTGGTAATTGAGAGCTATTCCTGAGTGAAGTCATATTTCTAAGAAAATTAAAGGCTATTTGGGTTGGGCTGTGGGTCCAAGCTTCTCTCCAGTTTAGGGGTTAAATCCCTCTTTATTGCTCCTCATGTTTCAGCACCAAGAAAATTGCAATTAGTTAAAATCAACATGTAACTTAACTCCTCTTCCACATATTCCTCCTCTTTTTGGTCTTTCTGAAGTCCCTATTTGCAAGAGTCAAGTAACTGCTTAAATACTTGAAGCAGATCAGTTTATTATAAAATTATCATCATGTAAACTGAGTTATTTGGCTGTTGGCAACACCTCATTCATCATTAATTCCCAGGTTTTCAATGGCTGCTGTGGTTTTAGTTATATTAGACTTGTTCTATTGTTAAATTCAAAGGGTCGTGCTAAAAGCCAGCCAGAAGCTACAGAATTAGGACTTCCTCATGCAAGATGTTATATGCCAGTATGCCACATTTTCCCCTTTTCTCCTGCTCAGGAGACAGATATTAATGAGTAAATGACATTCACACAGAGAGCAGGAAATTCTGACTGTTTCTCCCTCCAGCAATCAAAAACTCAATATATTTAACATATCCCAGGTAAAGAAAACACTAATTATTTTTCCCTGAAACACTACCAGGTGTTCAGATTGCTAATGCAGAATTATTCCAATGATGGAAGACTTCCTTTAACCCATTAAAACCCATTTTTACTACTCCACACCTTTAAAAACCCTCACTTTTACTACTCCGCACCTCTTCTTTAGTAGCATTAAATATCAGCAGAAGAAAAGGCAAGACCATGGATTGTATTCCTGTATAGTATTCCCACCTGGTTAAGGTAATGATATTCCTCTGGCTGCTTCAGGTGAAATGCTGATCTCTCCTCCTCGCTCGCTCCTGCCAGCAGGTAATAAAATACATGGTAGTTCCTGGTGACAAATGAAAAACAAAAGCTGTTAGACTCGAAAATGAGCAGCAGCACTGAGCAGAGGCACATGGAAACCTCCCAGCCTGATTTTCCAGCTCCCAAGCTCGGCTCTGACACTGTTTAGAGTTGGTCCGTACCTGCTGTGCAGGGATGGAACAGATTCAGTTATGTCAGGGAGAACGAGATCCCCCTTCTCCATCCAAGGACAGCCACTGCCCTAGAATCTACTTGAAGAATTTCTAGCTGGGATGATCAGGTTTTCCTTCAGAACCATGTGCAATGCCTACATAGTTCACAGAATCCCACAATCATTCAGGTGGGAAAAGAGCCCCCAGACTATCGAGTCCAAGCTGTGCCCCATCCCCACCTTGTCCCCAGCCCAGAGCACCGAGTGCCACATCCAGGAATTCCTTGGACACCTCCAGGGGTGGGGACTCCAAACATTCCTGGGCAGCCCCTTCCAATGCCTGACCACCCTGGTCAGGAAGAAATTCCTCCTGGTGTCCAACCTGCCCCGCCCCTGGCACAACTTGAGGCTGTTTCCACTTGTCCTGTCCCTTGTTCCCTCGGAGCACAGCCTGACCCCCCCCCCAGCTGCCCCCTCCTTTATTAGAATCACAACATATTTCCTTCCAATGCAGAAATTATAATTTTTAATACCTTATTACCATTAAAAAGGCAATAACTTTGCAGTTGCAGTTCCATGAGACACAACTGAAAAATCTTCAAGTATTCAAAAACTCAAATATTCAAAATACCTGAATATCACTAATGCTAAACCCACCCCAAGGGACACTCATCTGTTCTGCTTCCAGACGACTCTAACACAGATTAACACCATTTCTTTCTAAAATTAAAACTCTGCTTTTATGTTGGATGTTTTCCAAGAGGATCCAAGTTTAATCATCTTGCAACACCCAAGAGGACATTTGTCAAGGCTTTAGATGCTCTTTAACTCCGGGAACAGCCCTGGAGCATTCCAGAAAACTCACACATCTGTCTCCAAAGGGAAACACAGCCAGAAGTGCCAAGAGTTGAAAGACAACTAAAGGCAGCAAAATTATTTAAAACCGGAATAATAATTACTGAGAGAGGAGAGGAATATGCAACAAAGAATATGCAGCAAATTAGGAAAGAACACTTCACATAAGTTCATTCTTTATATAATTTTGGCTCTTTCTATAATATTCAAAATTATATTTATATAATTTTGGCCTCTTCAGAGGCCTCTCAGAAGGCTTCAGTGAACTGCAAAGAAGAATGAAAAAAACATGTTTCTCTCCTAAAATGACACATTAAGAAGTTTACAAGTTGCACAAGAATTAAGTGGTACATAATAATCTATCTGCCATAAAGACAATAAAAATTAAATGAAATGTGATAATATTGTAGTGGAAGGTCCCCTGTTCATGGCAGGAGTTGGAACAAGATGATCTTTAAGGGTCCCTTCCAATCCAATCCATTCTATGATTCTATGGTAAGTCAAAGACTGTTGATAAAATAATGGAGTTTATTCCCTCCATTAGTATATTTCTCCCTAAACAACAAAATATTCAAATATAAAATGCATCATTAATCTTTGCAGCACAGGGTTAGGAGCGTGAAAATCCTGATCCCCCGTGCCAGCTCCACCAGGGATTTAAGTTATCTGTGCCACATATAGGAGTTAAACCCAAGCCTCGGGCAAAACAGAGGCACCCACCGCTCGTTGTGCTCCTGATAGACCAGCCGGGACTTCTCCAGGAGGTATTTTTCAACATAAGCTCTGCAAAGGAAAAATCAAAGCATCATCCATTGACCTGATACTCAGCTTTACCAGGGGCTTCAGCCTTGGTACCCACACAAAGAAGTTTCAGCCTTGTTTCACTTAGTTATATAAATTTCTTCCTCAGCAGAACAAGCCCAATATTATGTTTGGCTTTTGAGGCTTTTTTGGTTTGATACCAAGCCAAAACTAACTTGGATCTGAAAAACATGACCTCAGATGCGTCAGCCTATGGGCAAGAGAAATGTTGACAGCGAGGAAGGAGCTCGGATCCCTATTTCATCCCAAGCCAGCAAAATCCCGTTGTCTGCAGCCCAGAAGCCATGCACGTGGAAATTGATCCGCGTGCAGAAGTGTGCAAGACAGCATTTAGCTGCAGAATCAGTCCCCAAACCCCCACTCCCTCTTCCAGAAGGGCCACTTCTCACCAAAAATTTGGGTTATTAACTTGTGGCTCCGGTCAAAAAAAATAAACAATTGCGAAAGCGCCGCAATGCAGTTTACATTTTCTCCTAAGAGCCTCCACGGCAAACACGCTCAATCTACATATTAAATACTTTTTTCAAGTTTTTCGAGTTAAACAAAGCTTCCACAGGTTTTTTTCTTCCAAACAAACCTAACCAGTAATGACAGGGATTTAGAAGCCGGAGTTCTAAGTGGCAGTTTGGATGACGGAGCTGTGCTTTTCCGGTGACAGATGCCCACTGACGTGGCACAGAGAGTCGGAGCTATGTAGGAATCGGGAAACCCAAGGAACCTCGGGCATGGTGGGACAAGGAGGTGCTTCCACACTCACTCCTCCACCATAGATGGGAAAGCCAGATCTAATTATTACCTCCAGCACGACTTTCTCCCTTTCTTCCATAAAAACTAAAATATCAATCATTTGGACATGCTGCAGAGGTTTTGTGAAAATTCTTATGGCAACTCTTGGGAGATGCTACTGGAAGTGGCAAATCCAACTCCCCACAGGATGATCTTGCTGGACAGGAGGAGTAAAGGAAGACAGACAGCAAAGCTGGATTCCTGCTTATTCCCTGGGAGGAAGCTGGGAACAGTCTGTGGATATTCCTCACTGACAAGTTGATGGGGTTTTTATGTTCCCTTTCTAACCTGCACCCAATTTTTCCTTCCCAAGCCATGAATTCACAGCAGGATCAGGGAACACATGAATGAGAGCATCCCAGACCCCACTGATGAGATCCCACTGGATAACGGCTCAGACACTGCTGCACAACAACCTGTACCATGTCCATGCCCTTGGCATTCATCCTCATCCCTGTCATTTCCACTCTTACTATAAACCACCCCAAAAATCATTCTTAGGCAATAATTTAGATTGGAAAGGTCTTCTGGAGGTCATCTGGTCCCAACCACTATTTAAATCAGGGGAACTTTCTTTTCCTTCCTTCCTTCCTTCCTTCCTTCCTTCCTTCCTTCCTTCCTTCCTTCCTTCCTTCCTTCCTTCCTTCCTTCCTTCCTTCCTTCCTTCCTTCCTTCCTTCCTTCCTTCCTTCCTCCCTTCCTCCCTCCCTCCCTCCCTTCCTCCCTTCCTCCCTTCCTCCCTTCCTCCCTTCCTCCCTCCCTCCCTTTCTCTCTTTCTCTTTCTCTCTTTCTCTTAAAATTTTAGTTTCATTTTTATTTTATTTCAGAAAGTTTCTATTTTATAATTTTATTTTATATTTAATTTTTTTTTTTTAAAAAATAGATGCAATTACAATGCTATTTTGGTAAAATGTTCCCTGCTTAGTGCAAAGGTCACAATGAATCCATGTCTCAAGAACAACATCTGTCCCCTCTTGTAATAGGATAGTGAACAGGAAAACCAACTTAGGTCTTAAAAAGTTGATGTCTCCAAATTTCTTTTTATTTACCATTGTCAGCTATGTCATTTCTACCTTTAAGAGCAACGAAAAGGAGCTCTAAGGGAATGATCTTGTGTAAAACACTGATTTAAGCACAGAGAGCCTGTATTTCACAGGGCTTTGATTTAAACCTCTCCTGGCTGGCTCTAAAGCCCCTCCTATCTGGCTCTTCTGCCACTTCATGGAACGTGTCAGGTGTCAAGGCTTTTGATCATCTCATGGGAACTGAGCAGGTTGCAAAGACCTTCCTCCAGGGCCTGGCTTACCATGGACCAGGACATCCAAAATTCAGGGAGCCTGGGAATGCCCTGAACTGCAGCACTGCTCCCGTTCCATCGGTCTGAGACACCTTCCAACACTTCAACTCACGGCGTGGGGCTGGGTCCTGCTCAACCTCCTGCCTGTTCCATCTCTTCAAGTTTTGGGTGATTTTACTCAGAGGGGTTGTAAGCAAACATGCAAATGCTATTTTCAACCTCTGAAGAGAGGAAAACTCCAATTCAGGGCTGTAATTTATAGTTCCATTACCAAAGCTACTGATGTGCACAACACAGGGTGGTAATTGATTTGGGTTGTGCTAAAAAAGTGTAGGCAAAGTTTTTACAAAAATCTTCTTTTGCAGGAAAAAAAAAGTGGACTTGTATGCCACATATACTTTTTGTTTTTAAAATGCATATATTTTTCTTTAAATACCTTTAGTTTCACTGGGGGAGCACCGCAAGCTCATAGCACACTACAGTCACGTCACACTGTGCAATCAAAGACCAAGAAAGCTCGTTTTTTAAAAAGCAAAGAAAATTCTTCCTATTTTATGAACCAGAATACATGAATATAATGTTATTTGCACATCTCTGCCAAATAAAAATAGAGGCCACAACCACAGCGCTGACACATCATGCCAAGATAATACATAGTTAAGGCATTTGTTGGATTCTTGTTACCCAGGAGGTATTAAAAAAATGAGGTTTATCATTTTAAGAGAACTGTGCACCAGAATTAAATAAGGGGGAAAAAGGAACACCAGGTTTGACGTAGGATGCAAAACCAGCAGGAAGGGACGTGAAGTACCCAAGCTCATTGAAAAATTAAGGGCAACTCTTTGTGTGATACTGTTCTGCTGGAAAATAAAAAAGCAAAAAAAATTTAAAAGCAATTCTCTAAAATAACAACAAAGTCCCAGTAAGAGGTCTCTCAGCCAGCTGCAGAAATTATACAGCCCCTGGAATGCTGCTTCTACTCCTCATTTTTCCAACTGACTCAGTTAACCTGGACAAAAAGGGGAGTTAATGAAGCCCTGCTCATTTACAGCTCCTTGGTGATGATCTGAAGCCATGGAAATTATCTAAAGCCAGAGAGAAAGCTGGGTTTAGGTAGTTCCACCCCTGCCATGGACAGGGACACCTCCCACTACCCCAGGGTGCTCCAAGCCCCATCCAACCTGGCCTTGGACACTGCCAGGGCTCCAGGGGCAGACACAGCTGCTCTGGGCAACCTGTGCCAGCACCTCCCCACCCTCACAGGGAACAATTTCTCCCCAATATCCCATCTAACCCTGCTCTCTGGCAGTGGGAAATCACTCCCCCTTTTCCTGTCACTCCAGAGTCCCTCTCCAGCTCTCCTGGAGCCCCTTTAGGCCCTGGAAGGGGCTCTGAGCTCTCTGTGGAGCCTTCTCTTCTCCAGGTGAACACCCCCAGCTCTCCCAGTCTGGCTCCAGAGCAGAGGGGCTCCAGCCCTTGCAGCATCTCCATGGCCTCCCCTGGACTTGCTCCTGCAGCTCCACATCCTCCCTGTGCTCGGACCCCAGGGCTGAGGTAGCTGTGCAGGTGAGATCTCACCTGAGCGGGGCAAGGGGGCAGAATTTCCCCCTTTCCTGCTGCCCATGCTGAAGGATCAGCTCAGGCCATGGAGGGTTTCTGGGTTCCCAGTGTCCATGAGCTTCTCATCAACCACCACCCCAAAATTCTTCTCCACACATCTGCTCTCAAATTTCCAATGCTGATATACACTGAGGAGAGCCACAGTGGAGACAAGGATCTCCCTGCAATGACCTGGGAGGAAAGACAAGCCTTCACTGGTCAAGGGCTGGGTTAAGGAGAGACTTGGAAGAAGAGCCTGGGAGGAACAAAGAAGAGTGTGGCTCAATGGCCTCCAGAACTCCCAGCCAGAGATTAAATCCTCCCCTTGGCTCCTGAGCCTGAGGCAAACCTTTCGCTCTGCATGTACTGCTCCAGCCCCCACCCCATCCCAGTTAAAACGTTCTCCTTTTCTGCCTTAACTTCTGTCTGAGGAGGAGAAGTTGCATTTCAGGTTCATTAAAAATTTGACATCAGGATTAAGGAGAGCTCAGCTGGCTTGAAGGCAGCTCAGGTGTATCCACACCTCAGCACCCACCTTGGATGCACCGATATTTCCATACCAGCAGATTTTAATATGCTAAAACCAATGCATTTTTCTTCTCCTATTTCCATTTTGGGAAAGATACTCGCCAAAGCAATTAACCCCCTCCTGCAGCCTTTTTAGGTTTGGGTACACCCAGCACTCTCCCCCCTTCCCACTTACCCTCGCACGGTGCCCGTCTCCTGGTAATTCACTTGGATGAATTTGCCAAAGCGACTGGAGTTGTTGTTATGGGCTGTTTTTGCATTTCCAAACGCCTGTGAAAAGAGGGAGATGCCGTCATTATGCTGGAAAAGCCACCACCTTGCCTGATTTCCATGGGCGTCACTCACAACTGAACTTGGGGGATTTTTCTATCATTTCACATCAAAAAAAAGGGGATGGGGAAAGTTTGTTGAGTGGTTCACAAAATAATCCAATGAGCTGCTGGGGACCATGTTCCTTTGCAAGCTGGTGTTCATGAAGAGAAGCTAAACACTGGTTAAAAATAAAGTGTGAACTGCACAGAAGAGATTTAATGTTTGAAGTTATTACAGTCTGCATTAAAGCTGTGCTTTATTCATTTAAATAAATATACAAGTACACTGCTCCAACAGGACTCTACATTTTAATGAGCTAGAGGAAGCTGCTTTTTAATTATATGTAGAATTAGAGGGGAAAAATGCTTTGAAGGCTACTCAGACGTTAGACAATGTCATACACAGCACTGGCATAACCGAGAGTATTTTCAGCATTTCAGACACCCTCGTTTCCATTTGCTGCTGTTGCTTTTCCAAAATCAAAACGCTTTTAAGTCTTTATTATGCAAAGCTTTTATTCCAACCCTGCCTTACAGAAGCACTGACTGGAGAGAGTCATTTATTGCCATTTAAAAGAAATCTCTGAACTGAAACTGCTGTTTTCAGTTGTGCCTAAATCACTTTAATAATCATCCGGACCAGGGTGACAGAATCTGCCAAGCCACCAGGTCCAATTAATGCTTCATTTATTAAACCAGTTTTCATAATCACACACCTTTTCTTCTAAGTCAAATTTATTTAAGGTAATTATAATTTCTGAGATAATTTCCAAGTGTTGCTCATGTATGGACGTTTTGTGCTGAGGCTTAACACCAGAGCTCAGCTCCCAATAGATTTATTCCCTGCTCAGCTATTTATTAGAAAAGATTAAAAGGGCTTTCCATCTATAATCTGAAGCT
Organism: Callaeas wilsoni; assembly: GCA_013398955.1. Classification (NCBI taxonomy): domain Eukaryota; kingdom Metazoa; phylum Chordata; class Aves; order Passeriformes; family Callaeidae; genus Callaeas; species Callaeas wilsoni. The sequence goes on along the minus strand of VWPU01009736.1, from coordinate 27,295 downwards.
TTTCAAATGACCTTTGTGGATTTAACTTCCCAACTAAAAGCAGAATATAAAGGCCAAACGAAATGAGACCTTGGAGAAAGGGTATCGGACACATCCCGTCCATGCATGATCCAGTTCCCTTTCCAGGCTGATTTATTTCCCAATTTGCTCAGATTTAATGATTTAAGAACCCACGGAGGTTTGCCATGGAATAACAATGTGATTTCCCCCCCTGTATGAATACAGGGATTTGTTTAAACTCCAACTATTGCATATGAATCTGCTTTAGTTGACTAAAGCAGGTTCTGGGAGAGCCGAAACCTGCCGAGCAAACAGGTTATTCTGGAGGGATGATTCCAGAGCTGCAGCTCAGGAACCCTGGAGAGTATTCACATCTTTTCAGCCTGTTCACATTTTTTTCTTGCTTATTCACCCCAAAAATCCTCCCTGCACCCAGCATCCCACCCTCCGGAGGACATCGAAGGCGCCCACACCTCCCCTGAAGCCCCAAACCTCTCCTGGAGATGAAAATCCAGTCATCCTCTCCCCAAAACAGGAATTTTGGTATTAAAAGACAGGATGGTGTTTAAGATTTCCAAAGGATTTACCTCCAGGTATTTCAGCGAGCAGAGACACAGCAAGAAGCTTTTAAGCAGAATATTCAAGACATGCAAGTATATCACCTTATATTTAGGTATTAGTTTTAAATTGTATTAATTAGGTTATGAGCATTTCTCTGCTATGGGATCACTGACGTTCTAAGAAACCATCTTAAGGCAATGAGATAAAATTTCTATACTCCTAATTAACATTGCTTGCTAGAGAAAAAGCAAGATGAACCTGAACAGACCAAACAGGAGGCAGCACAGTTTTATATCATCTCATTATTTTTTTCATAAAATTTAATAAAGAGTTTAAGCAAAGAACAATATTAAGAAGGTTTTCTAGTTCAATTCCCTGTATTTATACCTTAAGTAATTGCTCACAGAGACAAACAAAGTCTCTTTACGATGATTTCTTCGGGAAGAGCCTTGCTCAGGAATCAATCTTTCTTACTCCGTAGCAAGGAAATTTAAGAGAAAACATTTCATATACAGGAGTGGGGAACAGTGAGATTCCCCTTTTTTAATAAGCATTTTTGGGGATGAATGTGCCAGACCATATGGTAAGTTATAACCCAAATGCCTCCAGAAATCACAGCCCATAATGTCCCTCTTTCATGCATTTTCCTTTCGTGCTGATATAAATGAGAAAGGGCTTTGGATCCCTTCTTGTGCAAAATTCAGGTGACTCTCTGGGCCTGGCACGCTGGGAATGGGCCAACAAGTAGCTGGAGAAATGTCTGGTGTTTGATTTGAGACAACTTAACACATTTTTGTTTGCCTTACTCACAGGGTTTCTTTAGCAGGACTGTTGGGCTATTAAAAAGTGCAATTAATTCAATTTATATGCATCTAATCCATACAGACCTGACCAGGACACCCAGTCCCCTGCAAGTGGGGCAGAATATAATACTTCAGCCTCAGAAAACGAGTTATAACTTCTCTAAAACAAATTATCTTCTGTTCATTTGATTTCCCTTCACTGACTCATTGATTCAAGGCTGCTGAGCAGCTCAACGGACAAAACTCTGTAACAGCATTCCGATGATTCTTGGGGAGACCAAAGCTTTTACTGGCCAGGGCTCAACATTTGGAAGGAAACAAAATTCAATACGTTCCTCTGTAGGACTGGGCGTCCCTCTGGACCCAGAGGGTGATCCAGCAGTTTGGAGAAGGCAGGAGAGAGCAGCTCCATTCCTCCTCCTCCAGCCCTCCTGCACAAAGAGATGCCTATCGGGACAAGGGGAAAAAAGGGATTAACAGTTTCCTGGCTAAATGTTCCACGTTCCTCCTGATCCCAGAGGCTTGCAGCCTCCTCATTCTCGACTGAATATTGCTGCAATCTGGATTAATTCCAGATTACAGTCAGAATAAGGATTATTTTAATGTCTTTCCTGAAACAGGGTTGTTTTCCAAACCTCAGCATCTGGGAAAACACCGTGGTGACTTGTTCTTATCTGGCAATAAAACACTGTTCTACAGATCATCCAAACTGAATGTTATTCCTCCATAGAATAACTGCAATATTCTCCTATACAATAACAGCTGCATTCCCTTACGGAATAACAGCTTCTGTGGTGAAGGAACATGTGGAAATACAGGCCTTTGCCAGCATATTTTAGGTCCCCAGCCCTCAGAGGAGCCTTTAGCCGTCACCCTTAGAGGGAAAAATAAAAACATCGTCTTCTCTTTGCTGTACAGGATAAGAAATATATTAATACACAAGAGTTCTTAAATGGTTCCACATTAACCTGAAATGTAAATTCAATTTTTCAGAAAGCCATACCATGAATATACCAGGAGAAAAGTAAGTCAGCTGCTTAAATCTCAACTATGCCATTGTGGAATACTTATATTAATAGTTATATTCCATGGAGGGGCATGGAAGGGACTGGGAGCAAAATTCCATCAAGCTCACTAATGCCAGGGAGAAGAAATAGGTTAAAATCACACAAGACAGTGCTGGAAGATTCGTATTCCCTGGTTTACTGTGAAATTTGGAGTTCATTAATCAAATGTATTCATAAAGTATGAATGACTTGTAACTGTGTGAGCACGTTGGGAACAGCTTTGCTAAAATCTATTTCCCACCAAATAAGATCAATACAGAAGGGTCTGGAGCGTCAGGAGCAGCTGAGGGAGCTGGGAGGGCTCGGCCTGGAGAAAAGGAGGCTCAGGGGCAACTTCTGGCTCTGCACAGCTCCCTGACAGGAGGGGGCAGCCGGGGGAGCTCGGGCTCTGCTCCCAGGGAACAGGGACAGGAGGAGAGGAAACGTCCTCAAGTTGTGCCAGGGGAAGTTTAGCTTGGATATTAGGAAAAAAAATTCAACATAAAGGGCTGCCAAGCATTGGAACAGGCTGCCCAGGGATGTGGTAGACTCCCTGTCCCTGGAAGTGTTCAAAAAAAGACTGGATGGGGCACCTGAGGACACGGTTTGGTGATGAACATCGTGGTGGTGCTGGGTTGTACTGAAAATCTTAAAGGACTTTTCCCACCTTAACCCCTCCATGATTCCATGACACACAGCAGATGTGCATTCCCATGCTTCACCCACAGCTTCTGCTGGAGAAATCCAATGTGTGCATCCACAAAGAGTGATGCTTTCAAACATCCCCTGTAATTTATTTCCACATCTGAGGGTTGTTTATCCCAATAGTCTATACATTATGCTTGAAAAAAAAATAAATCCATAAACACCTTCATTCCAAATGAAAAAAAACACAGGGAAGAAGAATAGCATATTGGAATTTTAGAAATTTAATGTCTTTCTTATGTGTCCAGGGCATTCACAAATTCCTTCCTTCTCCTGAAACATATACATCAGGATGATAAAGATAATTTTCCCAAGTTTTCATTTCACCTGCAACCAAGCTCCCAGCACTCTTCTTGCCCTGTTATATCGCTTTTTAACAGAAATATATTGAATTATGGCCAGAACATAAACTGCACATACACTACTTAAGTTAGAGCCGTGCTAAATCCCTTGCCCTTATTGCTCCTGCCCTGGGAACAGCTTTTAAACCTGCAGCTCCCACCTCCTGATGAAACTTTCCAGCCCAAATTGCTCTGCTGAAACAACCCCACTTTGATGGATCTCTCCGACTTTCAATTTCCATGAGGAGCCACCTCCATGCAGGGAGATCATGGCCTCTAAGGAAGCACCAAAGTCAAAAGGAATGAGGTTCAACTTGAATCTCTGCAAAGAAAAATAGTTTTTATAGGAACCCATCAAGCCGTGGTTCAACGGTAATACTGAAAATCTCATTTACAGCGGCTAAACACGACTCGAAGCGCCGACACCTCAGGGTTTTGCTCTCTCGGCTGCGGCTCTGTGTCCCACACGGACAGAGGAACCCAGCGGTGCTTTTGTGGTCAAAAAGCACAAACCACAGATTATTTATAGTGCTCGTGCTGCAGTGCCTGAGCAGGGCCCGAGCCTGCCCTGCAGCCCTGAGCTGCCACGCAGTGACCTTTAAAGACCTGCAAACGTTCCTATCTCGCTGTTCGTTTCTTCGAGGGGCCACTGCAGTGCCTTGAAGAGCAAACACAGTTTTCCGTTTCACAGAACGCAGAACCACAGAGTGGTTTGGGCTGGAAAGGACCTGGAACATAACCCAGAGCCACCCCCTGCCAGGGGCAGGGACACCTTCCACTAGCCCAGGGTGCTCCAAGCCCCATCCAACCTGGCCTGGAACACTTCCAGGGTTCCAGGGACAGCCACAGCTGCTCTGGGCAACCTGTGCCAGGGCCTCCCTACCCTCACAGGGAAGAACTTCTTCCTAACACCCAATCGAAATCTCTCCTTTTTAGTTTAAAACTGTTGCCCTCCTGTCCTGGCACTCCATCCCTTGTCCCAAGTCCCTCTCCAGCTCACCTGGAGCGCCTTTAGGCCCTGGAAAGGGCTCTGAGGTTTCCCTGGAGCCTTCTCCTCTCCAGGTGAGCACCCCCAGCTCTCCCAGCCTGGTTCCAGTCCTCAGAGCGTCTCTGTGGCCTCCTCTGAACCCTCAAACCAAAACATGACAAAGCAACTTAAATTCAACTTAAATGACAAAATATCATTTTTTAATTTAAAAACTGGTGATATTTGTCTCCAACATTTTAGAGAAAGTGTGTCCTGGCTGTGGACATGAACAGAATCTAATCCCACACCAGTCTTTGACAGCAAACACAGCAGAACATCTCCTTGGTGGTGTTTGCTTCCTGTGGTAGCTCCCATTGCCTGATTTTTCCTTATGAGCTTCTCAAACCCATGGAGTTTCCTGTTTCTTCCCATAAAATCAATACTCAATTTTTAAGCAGGTGCAGCAACCAAAATGTGCACGCCTGTCCTGTCCCTGCTCTTTACTACCCACAAAAGAACCTTTCAAATACATGACCCACAAATACTTCAGATGGGGAAAGTCCAGAGCATAAAGACACCTGGGAAGTGCTGATGAGACCCTTCCTCTCCCTCCTGCCCCTATGGAGCACATGGAGAACAGTTCCATATGGACAGGCTTGCAAAGACTGCCCAAAAGGCCAAGACCTTATTTAAGGGGCCTCCCCACACCAATCAAATGTACAATTTGTTGCATTTATGAAGTTTAATATGCTCTTCATCCCTTCACTGACACTTCACTGTAAAAGACAGCGCAGCCACCACTACTTGGAATTAAACTCAGCAAGATTCTTCCAATGAAAAGCACACCAAATCCTTCATTCCATAATTACAGTTACTGAACAGCAGCCAAGTGAGTTCTACCCATTAACAGACAAACTGTCCTGTAATTAAACTGATGTGTAAAATATGACTCTTATGGTACAAACTATAAAGCATCTTTTAAAATAATTTTTTTCTCATTACAGATAGTTCATGCCAACTAAAAATGTCTTGTCATGGTACGACACTTACACCGACCCTACCTGGGGTGAAAACTGAGATTACTCAAGGACAGCATCTTCCCCCTCTGGGGAATCATGTCAACATCCTGGAATGGAGAATCATAGAATCATGGACTATCCTGAGTTGGAAGGGACCCATAGGGACCCTCGAGTCCAACTCCTGGCCCTGCACAGGACACCACAATAATCCCATGTCCCTGAGAGCACTGTCCAAACTCCTGGGGCTCTGGAAGCCTTGGGGCCGTGACCATTCCCTGGGGAGCCTGTTGAGTGCCCAACCCCGTCCTGGAGGAAGAACCTTTCCCTGATATCCAACCTAACCCTTTCTAACACAGTTCCAGCCGTTCCCTCAGGTCCTGTCCCTCATCACCACAGAGGAGCTCAGTGCCTGGAGAAATTAAACAACAAATTTTTGGCAACAACTTGTCTTAAAATACAGGCTCAGTTATGACCATGTGTCTTTGTGCACACTGCACTCCCCAATATAAATGGAAGACAAGGACTTTTAATTGCAGAGCAGAAACTTGGAGAAGGTTTAGGAGTCAATTTAGTTGAAGTGCCAGTGTAATGGAAATATCCAGAGCACCATTATGGGGTAAAATACCTGAGATAAACCCTATAAGCATCACGACAACACACCCTTGTTTGGGAGCTATGATGCAGAGGCTCTATCAGATATGTAAGAAATAGGATTTAGTGTCTGTGTTCCTGGCAAACACTTCAGTGTTGGCAGAATATTCCTCCTTTTCCCATATTTAAGCACAGCATCAGACCACTGCAGCTTCTTCCTTTCAAGTGATGCTCTGGAAAAAAAGGAATTGCCACGAAACCACAATGCAAGAAAACAAAACCCCAAAACCCAATCAAAGCCTCCGACCTAAGTCCTCTTCCCAAACAGGGACGGTTCTCCTACGCAAGTGCAACAGGAAAAAAACCCCGGCTGAGCTGGCAGTCACCAGCAAACGCCCATACAACGGATCCTGGAGGCAGAGGCTGCCAAATCCCTACGGTCTGGCCGACATTCCTGCTCCTCTGCTCAGACATTCATGTTTTTGTGAGCAGGGTGGACAACCCTGGGAAGAACAGCCAAAGGCTCATGTTTTCCAGCAAACTCGCACACATTGGCCAGCCAATGTTTGGGTGGAAAAAATCTTCATCCTAGGTTGAGCTTTGGATTTACAGAAGCATCGCAAAATGAAGTTGGGAAGCTTGGTGTTAGTTATTACAGTGTCCCTCCAACTCCCAACGTTCATATTCTGCAGCCAAAGAACAAACTTTACTCTGTCAAATGCAGGGAGCAAGTGTCCAACAGGTGCCAGGACTGAACAAAATCTCCTTAATTGGTGCTTCAAATGAATTTTTCATAGGGTAAAGACATACAATAATCGCAATAAAACAGCAATAGCAATAAAGTGACCAGTTGGAAACAAGTCACAGCTAAAGGAGGAGGTTTCACACTCCCTCAGTCAGCAATACAAGTACTGTAAACAAGCACTGCAGCTGGAACAAAACAGCACTGATAGAATGGTGACAGACAAAAACCCATTAATGTATATATTTCAAGTGATGACTGAGGAGGGTATAACTTATATAACAGGTTATATTATGTATTGCAACATCAAGCCAGATCACAATTTCCTCCTCACCTTTCATAATCCCCTTATGCAGAGCTGGATGAAGCGCAGCGATGCAGCACAAACTGCAGCTGCTGCAAATAAAACTTGTCTGCCATTGTTAGAAACAGCCTCACACAGTGCCAGGAGCGCGGCTGGCTTCCTTTACTTTAAATAAAGTGATACTGCAAATAATGGAGTGAGAGCAGCCCCAGAGAGAACTTTGGGAAGTTGGTGGAGAAGACAGAGCTGCTCTGGCAGCCCCAAACCCCCCGTGGCCTGGGCTGAATTCACAGTGTGGGCAGCAGGGGAGGGGAGGATTCTGTCCCTCTGCCCCACTCAGGTGAAACCCTACCTGCAGGGCTGCCTCCAGCCTCAGGGTCCCAGAACAGGAAGGACCTGGAGCTGCTGGAGCAAGCCCAGACGAGGCCATGGAGATGCTGCAAGGGCTGGAGCCCCTCTGCTCTGGAGCCCAGCCGGGAGAGCTGGGGGTGTTCACCTGGAGAAGAGAAGGCTTCAGGGAAACCTCAGAGCCCATCCAGGGCATAAAGGGGCTCCAGGAGAGCTGGAGAGCGACTTGGGACAAAGAATGGAGGGACAGCATACAGGGAATGGCTTCCCACTGCCAGAGGGCAGGGTTAGATGGGATACTGGGAAAGAATTCTTGGCAGTGAGGGTGGGGAGGCCCTGGCACAGGTTGCCCAGAGCAGTTGTGGCTGTCCCTGGATCCCTGGAAGTGTTCCAGACCAGGCTGGATGGGTCTTGGAGCACCCTGGTCTAGTGGAAGTCCCTGTCCATGGCAGGGGTTGGAACAAGATCGGCTTTAAAGTCCTTCCAACCCAAACCATGCTGTAATTCCATGATGATACATCCTTTGAGCTGAACAGGTAACAACATTCTCAGCACCACATTTGCCTTTTTCTTCTCAAGGTTGAGGCTTTTGAGTCTCCAGGGTTTTGATCACTCGTGTCTCATCTGCCCTGAAGCCCCTGATAAAGAAAGTATTACTCTTCTATTTTCAAACAGTCAACCATCCATATATTTCAGTGCTCTGCAGAAGACGGGGGTAAATTCCTGTCTCCAAAGCATCTCCCAGTTCTTAGAGCATGGAGCATTACATCCAGCTGTAGAAAGCCACTCCTCACCCGTGTCTTCACATCCTTCCCAAAGTAACATGGTTTGGGTCTTTTTGGCCCGTTGTCTTGGAAACATTGATGTTTCAAATGACACAATACACAAACCAAGCGCTACTTTTAAAGACATAATTTCATTATGCAAAAAACATCCACACAGGAAGCTACATCCTGAGAATGCTGTAGGACATTTTGCCGAGCTCTTGTCGCCATTGTCACCTGCTGGCAGCTCTCGTAGCACTCAGAGGCACTTGCTGAAGCTGTGACTCACTGATTTTAGGAGCTGGTGATGACAGTTTGCCATCGCCCGAGCCCGACTGCAGCTCCCACTGCCACACCACTCGCTTCAGGTGGAGCAGGTGTGGACCCGCAGTCTGAGGGCAGGTCTGGAAACAATCCAGCAGAGTAACGGGAGGTCATCTTGAAGAAGACACAATGCCAACCCCAGGTGGAGCCACCGCCCTTGCCCAGCACAGAAATGAAACATCGCCCATCATCAGAGACTCATCCCTTGCGGAGGCATTTTCACCAGCTTCCATTCCCTCCTTTCCAGGCATCAGCCTCAAATTTAGGGAGAGGGATGTGGTCTGGTGGACAAGCCTTGGACACTCTCCAGCCCCTGGAGGAAGCCTCTCCAAGTCCCTTCAAAACTTTCAAAAAGTTTTTCCCTTTTTTTCGAATATAATGACATGACATGGGGCCATAAATGTCTGGAAATGAAGTTTCAACTTCCTACTGCATACTTGGATAGCCCAAAAAATGCTCAAAAGAAAAAAAAACGAAGAAGCATTCACTGCACACTCTGTGCTTGATTTAAGTTTTCCTGCAGTTTGTCACCAAAGTCAATGCCACAAAGCAAAAGGCAGGAGAAAGTGTCCCTATCGTTAACACTCCCCATCTGGAACCTTTTAGCAGAGGCACAGAGCCCTGATGTATATTTGACACACAGTTTTTCCTGCTTTTCCCAAGAGAAGTATGTGTAATGAAGAAAAACAAAAACACGTTAGGCAGCAACCAAAACATACCAGTGTAACCCGAGCCTCGGCTTGGCTCCCGCCCCTGCTGTCCTTCCTCTCAGACCTCAGCCACTTTCTGCTTCTTAGGGACAAAAAATCATCCATGCCCTCCCCTCCAACAAACAAAAACCAACCAGATCGGAGCTTTGCCATTAAATCAACACAATTAAAACCACATTTGTTTTCTGCCACGTAAAAAATCTCGAGTAAGGAGAAGGTTAAACGTGAATCCACAAATCTCCAGCCCTTCCTTGCTTTTCTGTGGGATTATATAAATAATCTACAACTCTTCTTGACACAATTCCAAAATTTCCAGCGCCATTGAGCAGCAGCATCAAATTTCCGTGCCTCGTACGCAGCTTGGATGAGTCGCTTTCACCACGGCAGCACTGCTGGGCTCGTGTTTTCCAGCTTTTGTAATGTTTCAGTAGCCATAGGCAGCTTCAGATGTCTGACTGATCCATAAAAACACCTTTTCACTTATTTCCACAGTTTAAACGGTGAAGTAAGAGCTTAAAAATACTTATTAGTAAGTGTTGGGATGGACCACGACACCTGTAGGAGTCAGACCAAGGCGTAGCACTGAAAAAATTATTATCTCATTGGATTGATGGGAAGCACTGAAAAATAATTGTCTTATCAGGGACCAGAATATTCGATAAGCACCAGTAAAAACAACAGCTGGCACTGGTTTTTTTAGAAGTCTCAGAAATCAACGTGTTCCTGTCAGGTATTTGTGTTAGGAGAGGGTGTCTATTTTCAGCCCTTAGGTAAAGCAAAACAGGACAATTCAACAGGTTTACCACCTGTCACCTTCCTAGAGGAATTAACTGGGGGTTTCCTTGAGGCCACCATGGAGATGTTTTCTACGAACTGAACGAGGTTCCTGAGCTGGGGGTAAATCTGATACCACTCCATCCGTTCCCTGCAGAGCAGAAACAGCTGCGAGGTGAGCGCAGAGCAGACGATGCCCTGTGGCATGAGATGGGCACGGTGCTGCAATTCTGTCTGTCATGGGAGAGGTCTCCACACAGGGAAGGAGCTTTCACTTCCAAGGTTATCCTGCCAAAACCACCTATTTAGCTTTGCACAATGTTCCTCAACACTGCCAAGGCCGGTATTTCTGAGAACAGCGCTTTGGGGTTTAAAGGACAAGAAAATCCAACCAAAAAACGAAAGCTCTGAATTAATGAAATTAAGGTAAACATAGTGAGATTTTATACTCCAACTTTCCACATCGCAGAAAACGTTTCAAAACCAGCACGGATATTTTTCTGCTGTCCACCTCTTCCTAGCTTGGCTCTGCAAAATGCCACGTGGTTGGGATGGATGTTGGGAACATGTTTTCCTTTTCCTTTTTGGAACGGGCAGGAATCAAACTGAGCCCAGGCCTTGCGTGCCAGGGCAGACGTGCTGCCAGCACACCAAGGATGCAGAGGCCTCGCTGCTCCTCCTCTCTGCACCAAGATGAGCAGCAGCTCTTTATCATCCACCTGGGCCAAGCGGGAGACATCATGAAGTGGGGACTCAAAAGCACCTTCCTTCAATTTCATGTCTTCAAGTATGTATTAAGAAATGTAGTTTGAGGTTGTATATCCCATGGAGGGGCAGGATTTTTAACAACACTTCAAGTATTAATTTTTACAGTGGCCATACACATCCAATCTTACTGCAAGACTTCCAGGAGCAAAGAGCCAGCCCAAACCACCCACTCTGCACTGATGTGACCTAAATGGAGCAAACCAGAGGAAGGAATGCAGTCCAAATTTTTACAGCAGCATCCAAGTGTCACTGAAGCTCCTTCTGGGATCTGTCTCCACCAGCTGCTGAGATCTTTCCAGATGTGAGAAGGGCAGGGAAGGGAAGCGGGAGTAGGATGCCGTGTCACTGAGAACATCTTAGAACAAATTAAGTCTCCAAAGGCATTTAAAAGCATTTAATTTTGCCATTTCCTTACTCTTTGTGCATAACATTTTGGGGAACACCAGCTTTTCAAACCTTCCTGCCCTCCAGAAGAACACAAGATAACATGTATGTGCAATAATGCATCGAAAGCACAAATATTCCAAACAAAGGTGTATTGGATGAAGTGCTGGTGACCTGCTGTGTTGGGAGCTGTGCACGAGTGTTTCCCACTACAGCTGCCAGCAGGAGAAACACAGCAGATACACTTGGAAAATCCACAGGGGCATTGCCTGCCGGAGCAAATGGCAAACCAGACTTCGTTATCCAATTATCATGTGAATACGCAAGGCATCGTTAGAGCACACGCTTATCAACTTCCCTCTCCTCTGATTTCCTGAAGCGCTGGTTTCCAGTACACAGGTATTGTACATCTCATTTCTTTTAACACCTTTTCTGTTTCCTTGCCACCACACAGCCTGACAAACCCTCCCTGATTGTTCCGTACTCTGACCATACTCAGTCCCTCTCCATCATGGTGCAACTAAACCAAATGTTTACAACTCCCCTTGTAGAAATTTGCAGCCTCTACAACAGTAAAATTCAGAACAGCTTTTCTTCGTTCTACCTTTGAAGAACTGCTACAGTGTGTTTAAGCCTTTTAGTAAATCTTCTGTAATTAAATATATAGTGAATAAACTAAAATCACAACCTGATGTTGGTATCAAAGTAGCTGTGAAAGGACACAGAGGTGGGAAATTTTGTAGACAGATGTAAGAATATCTTTAGCCAGCCTGACTGGAATAGCTGGAAAACTCAACCAGGATTTGAGTACACGTCTTCTTCCAGGCTGAGACAAACTGCAAAGCTCAAGTACAAATTCAGAGTATTTTTTCTCAATTTAGCAAGAGTTGAATCAGTTGAACTTAATGGGAGAAAAGGATCCTTAACAAGAGTAGCCGAGGGATGTGAAAAGGCAGAGGAAAAACAAGCACTCCCTGTGCTGAGTGGCAATACATAATTTATAACCCAAATAAAACCACTTTTCCATCTATTATTTGGTAGCAAGTGGTGACCTAATACACAGAAGCACAGTAGAATGAAGAGTGGGCCATTACTAATTACACTTGGTTTGTAAAAATGAACAGAGTACCAGCGTTTATTTGCAAGCAAGGGATCTGTTGGCACTCTGGCACTTGCTCCAGGAGCGAGGCTGGAATGCATCCGTCCCTGCAGGGCCAGGGGCAGAACAATGCCCAGAGGCACAACCCCTCCCACCCAGGACAAATATCACCCTTACATAACGGAGCATCTCCAGAGGGTGAATGTCTTGGATCATGATGACTGATCCAAGACATAATTTTGTGTTCTCAATAAAAAACATAAGGACACATCCAAACCCATCGTTTTGATGTCCTGGATGTGCCTTCATACGGCAGAACAACGGAGGTGATCATTTACAGGAGTTTAGTCAAGCTCAGTCGAGTCTATGAGGAAGAACCAGACCTGCCAATGAAAAAGAGGCTGGAGGGTGTCTTAGATCCAGATCTCACATCTTCCAGCACCTATTATCCACTTCCAAAACCTTTATTCCATACATATAAAGTCACTGCTGAGAGATGACAACCTTACCATACACCACCCAGTTCTCAAGATGATGAAAACAACAAGGACACGATCACTCAAGTGGTCAAAATATCTCCACAAATATCTCCTGGAGGGATTTGGAAAGATTTTATGGGTGTAGAGCTGAAAGTTCCCTCCCTTAAAAAACAACACACACATCATCCTGAAAGTGGGAATAAAGCAAGGAGCTCAACCACTCTGGCTGCATTTGGGATTATGTGAATTTATTATTATCTTAACCTATTTATTATGCTTTCCTTCTTGCATTAAAAAATGCATGCAGGATGTAACAGGAATCACTGGATTGCATCTGTTTATCCCGGCTGGGGAAGACGGGGATGCTGCTCCTGCTGGCTCACTCAAAGCAGCTTTATAAACCCCAACAAAAACACCATCAGTGCTAACTAAGGAGGGATTTGTTTGCATTTTTCAAAAGAATATTAAGTGTATTTCTTTATTGACCTTAATCAGCAAGTAAAATACTACATTAAAAAATTAAACTCATGTGAAAACAGCTTTTCTTCTCTAAATAGATCTGCCTGCAGTTCAGGAGGAGGGTGGAAAAGGAAACTAAAACACTGTCAGAAAGGAAAACCACAGAAAGAAACCTTTCTTTCTCTTGCTGAGCCTCATCCTCTTGTTTATAACTCCCAAGCAGAACAGCAGCACAATTGTCCTACCTCGTGCTGGCCGGATTTCAGCAGGAAGGCTTCGCTCACCCGGCCTCCAGCATTCGACAGCGAGACCTTTCCCTGGCCATCCCTCCTTTTTACTGCTCCTTCTTCCCCATCTCCCCCCTTGGATGGCACCTAGGATAGGGGAGCTACTGAAAATTCACCGGCTGCCGGGGCTAAAGTCACTAGAACAATTAAAACCCAGGTGGGGATTGAAACAAGGCATGAAAAAATAATCCCAGAGTATCAGGGACTGGACCAAAAAAAAGGGGGAAAAAGGAGGGAATTGGTGCTAAGGAGCTCTAAAATCTAAGTTTGATGATAAGTGATGCTGAGAATCAACATCACCTTCAGAGATTCCCACCTGTACTCTGCTGTTCCCTGAGACATGTAGCACAAATGCATGGGGGACCCTATTCCCAACTGTATCAAGATCCTGATCCAGCCTACAAACACATGGTTTGGGCGATGCTACTGCATTTGCAATCATTCCACTGCCACTTTAGAAAACAAATGCATCAAAGATAACTCACATGAGAGGTAGAAAGAGGGAGGGAAGTATCCACATTGAATAATCCACACATTTTAAGTCCTGACTCATTGAACTTCTGCAACCCCTTAACCCCATCTCTGGCACCAGCCCCCAGCAAGACACACAAAATTAAACTCATCTGATTCCATGGCAAGGAATGGGATGGGAGAAAAAAAAAAGACCATGATTTTTCCTGAAAACACTCTGAGCAATTGCAAGTGCCCTGCTCCAACTGCATCCTTGTCCAGAGAAATTTGGCTCCTAAGAAATTGAAGTGTGGATCTGGCAATCAGGGGTGAAGTTGAATTAACTGTGGTTTGAATCCAGTCAAATAAATGAAAGTCCTTCCAACCCCACCCATTCCATGGTTCTATTAAATACAGTGACTTTTCTCAAAGCAAGAAACTTAATAGTAAGCTCAAAGCTATTTTCTATTCTGAATTTCCAGTTGAAAGCTAGAAATTTAATTAAACTCTTTGGAAAAATTAGTGGTTAAGATCTTACGACATGATAACCATAAAGCAATTTAACAATTACAACCATTAAATCAAAATATAAACTTATGGCTCCTTCAGTATTTGCTCTCACAGATACTCATGCCTTAAGCCAGGAGGTGAGACGTCCTACTTATTCAAAAAGCTTCTCCCAGCTCCATTTCTCTTGCTGAACAGACACAATTAACACGGAAAACCAGAAATATTTTGCTTACTCATAATTCTATCTTAATGAAGCTTTCCCAGCACCAAAAACCCACTGAGGGGAGACGATCTAACAACCCACATGAGTCTTGCAGCCTAGATGGAACAAAAAGCCTACCTATTCCTCAAGTATCCCCCGGCCGACAGGGTCAATCTGTGCAGAGCAGGACAAATGCTCCATTTGCTGAAAGCTCATGGATGTCTTTAAAAGCCCCGCGATCAATAAAGTGCCGTTAAAAAACTTAGTCCAGGGGGCTCTAATGTGATAAGCATTAAGCAGATGCTGACCCACACTGGTCTAAACTTGAAAATGGACCTCAATGATAACCTTATTCTGATTTAGAGGGACAAACAGAAAAAAAAAAAGCATTTTTATTTAATACTTCTATATCTCATATATATATTATACCTATTTTATATTTTTATATCTCATATGTTATATTTTTATTAATAGAGCTTGTACGCCTATTGTATATTTCTTTTCTTTCAATATATCTAATATTTGACAATGTAGGGAATATATTTTTGTTGTAGGCTAACATGATGCAGGTATTGCCAAATCCTTAATCCCAGAGCAACCGTGGCCAGTCCCACTGAACCAAGGCTATTCCCATCAGGAAAATCCCCTCTGTGCCCCAATGCTCTGCTGACACGTCACCTGGGGGATGCACCAAAAATCAGAGTAATCTCAACTCACGTTATTTATCATTTCAAATTTTTCCAAGGAAAAATGTGGTGCTTGGCCCTCATTAATTGCATTGTCCCGTTGGATGATGCATTAACTCAAGCATCCAAGTGAGCATCCACTCTGCCGATAAACCCTGCTGATAAATCTAATTAACGCCAGCTGAAAACCAGGCTAACATCAATAGTTGTCTTTTTTTTTTTCAAAGCATTATGTTTTCTCCCAGTTTCATTGAAATTATTTGGCTTTCCTGCAGCAGATGAAAACCAGATGTTGCAGAGCGGGAAGGGCTGCGCGAGCCAGCATGAAAACCCAGGACGGCAACAGGCAGGTCGCACCCATTCATTACCCACATATTTCCCTTCTGCCAGGAGGTTATTTCTATTGCATCTCTGTGATTACAAATATAATAATTGTGATGTAACTCTAGAAAGCCCTGGGTCGTCCCTCGCAGCCCAGGGCCGCACGCGAGCCGAAAGGAGCTGGCAGACTTGCTTTGTGCTGCATAAGCACTTTGGAAAGCCTTGCTCCCATCTCCCAGCCTTAATGCCAGTATTATGCTTTGTAATCCCTCCTGGAGCAGCCCAAACCCAGGATTAATCCAGGCTTAACAGCTCTTGGATGCCCACTTGTTACACTGAGAATATTCAAGAAGGCGAGGAGTTTGTGTGCATGGATGCAAGGCAATTTAAGAAGTTTCACTGCGCAAAATTGGACGTGCATCCCCATTCTCCTGATTTGCAGCACAAGTAGAGGAGCAGGAGTTGGGTTATTTATCATTTTTAGCAGCCACATGATGCAAAAAGGGGGAGCATTAATAAATTACAGGTGAATTTAGATTGACTGGCTACATGCACTGGCAATGGAAATGGTAGGTGACGCTTTGCTGAATTTTTAGACATATTTCCCAAGCCAGAAAAGACTTTGAAGGTCTTTCTCTCTCCACAATATTATTTTTTAAGCACTTAATGTTAATCTAACATCTTCTAGCAATAGAATATTCTGATTTAAAGCAAACATCCAGTGGCAATCTGGACAGGACGCGCGAGCTGGTCTTTCCGTGCTTCAATTTGCAGGAAAAAAAAGAGAAGGAAGGGGAAAAATGAGCCTTGTGCTGGATTTGCTACACAAAAATCACCGCCCAGCAACACTGACAGCACTGCTGGGAATTACACATCATCAGCATCCCAGTGTTGAGCAGCTGCTGTTCCAAGGAATCCACTGAAATTCCTTTAAAACTAGCTTAATTCATATGAATTTCACCTCCCAGCGATGCAGCCATGTACTGGAGCAGCATCTCCACTCGTACCCAACGTGCAACAAACATACCTCACCTTTCATTAACAGATGCAATAATTAACATAGGACAAATTTCCATTGCTAAACACTCTGCTAAATATTTTAACTGTCCTTCACAGCTGTACTTTTCCATAGCATAAAGGGTTTACTTGTGTTACAGCTCGAGAATTAAGTTAAAATAAAGCTTTTTACATTCACATTAAGCCACGACCCAGAGAATGCAGCGGGGTTTTACCAGAGTAATTTTTTGGGGATTCTATATGACACCTGAGATGTAATAGTAGTAGTAGTAGTAGTAGTAGTAATTATGAACACCTACGACACCAGCAACGCAGATCTGTTTTTGTATATCTGTATATAGATATATTGCTATTACATAGATTATTACAGGACATATTAATACATATAGAAATTTGGACTACTTTGAGTCACTTGCAATGCAGATTTTTCCTCGTGTATATATATTATTACACTATTATTACATTACATATATTAATATAACAAATATTATTACAGGTGCTATTTTCAACTTCTTTGACATCTGCAATGCAGATTGGGGTGTGTGTATACATGTAATTACATTATTATTACATATATTATTATGGCAGATATAATATATATTTTTTTGGACTTGTGTGTGACACTTGCAATGCAGACTTGTGTGTGTATTCATATAATTAATATTATATTACATATATCAGTATTGTAGGAGATACTAATGTGTTTTATTATTATTATGACTATAGGAGAGATTAACATATATTATTATACAAGTTGTTGTTGTTGTTATTTATTTATTGATTCGATTTTGATATGACACCTGCAATGCAGATTTCTACTTGCTTGTGTATGAAGTGTTCCAAAAGTTCCAAAACCCCACCACAGGTTTTTCCTCTAGCGCTTATTTGGAGAAACTAAAATGAACTGCTCATTATAATTTTCCCTGGATAGCACATCCTGGTGCTGGCCATCGCCCACAACAAGCAGCGAGGCTTTTGCAGGCTGATTGTGTGCATTCATCCAGTCCCAATTAACAGCTTCGGCGAAAAGCGCGGAGCAGGGGAAATCGAGCGATCTGGAACGTGACAGACAAAGCAAAGAGACAGCAACGAAACGCCAGAAAACAACTCTCAGGTCAGGTTTGGCAGCGGGCTGGGATTAGATCACTGCGAATCCTGGCTTAAGGAAAGCTCCAGCATGAATTTCCTGACTAAGGTAAAAAAGCCTGGCTCAAATTTATGACCTGCTGGCAAGGTTACCTCTGTCCCAGAGGCCTCCAAATACCAGGAACACTCTGGCCCAGAAATGCAGAGTTCAGCCTAATAATTCAAACACATTCCTCCGAGCATCGCCAGCTCCACGGCCGTAGCCTTGGAGATAAAGACAAACTCCAATGTTTCCAACTCCGCATTTTTCAGAGCCCTAAACTAAACCAGAAAAGTGTATTTCCAAAGTTTGCAAAGTTCCGTTTCAATGAATAAATGGATATGAGCCTTGTAGAGAAGGTTGTTTTAAGGAGACAACACCAAATCTTCCCCATCTCCATCAGATGGAAACCACTCTACCTGTATTTGCTGAACTGCAAAAAAAATTGCATTTTCTGCTCTTCAGGACTATGTTCCAAATCTCCTTAATTAAAGGATAATTCAATTTGTAGATATAAGAAGAAAACCCTCAACTGAACTCCACAATTTCCCACAGGAGAGACTCAGGACTACTCCTTACATCTACCAGCCTGTATGTAGAATATCTGGAATCCCGAGAAAGCACTAATTCTTCAGAAAAGGTTTTTGTGTTATAAAATCTGCTTTGTCTCCTTTCCTTTTGTTTCTTCATTTATTTCTTTTCTATTTCTTCTCCACGCATGACAGATGCTTTGCTGAAGTCTGGATCTGCTCTGCTTCGGAAAGCACTCAAGCAACAAATATTTAGGAGACAGCTCCCATCCAACTCACCACACCAAAACTTTGCTCCCCAAACCTGTTGTTTCTAAAAAAAAATTTTGATTTCCTTGATGATAAAGCAAATTAAGTACAAACATTTTATCCTTATGTTGGACATGAGCATTTTTACCCAGATGCTTTCATTCTCTTTTGGTATCCTTCACAGAGATCCTTGGCCAAGATTTTTCTCCCAGTTAAAAACCTTAAGTAAATCTGCCCGTTTTGGGACAATCAGTAACTCTTTGGTCTCTACCACAAAGTCACTGCACAGGAATCACATTCTTTTGTTCTTATTTCCTCCTTTCAAATTAGAATAGTGTGGATCTGGACAACACTGGCAAAAAAAAGAAATTTAGATTTTAGAAATTACATTATGGGCAGAAATTGCTCAATTTTTCTTTTTTTTTTTTAAATATATATACATATATATGATCTATAATTATAAATAACATTTTTCATAACAGCCAACAATCCTGATTTGTCTTGTGCTGTGCTAAATTTTTAATTATTTTGACTCTTAATCAATATTTTAACATCTTTTCCTCTATTTGGGCCTTCCTTACGGCCATTGGTAGTCACGCTGACCCCAAAAACACCCATTCAGACTTATTAGATGAAGATTGTGCCAATTTAGGAGATCCTTGAGCTACAGTTGCCTGCAAGTGGTGGGACTAGCACGCAAGTCTCATCCTGCCCTGCCTCATGTCCTCCCAGGGCTGGGATGAGGATGAGGTGAAGCCTTCATCTGTTGCAGCGCAGAGATCCTTGTGGGACAGGAGGAAGACCTCCCTCTCCAAGGCTCCTCACCCCAAAACAGGAGGTGCTTCCTTTCAGTGCAAGCATTCCTTTCATGCTCCCATTTCATGGGAGCAGGGAGCGATGGTGGGACACCAACCACCCAGGGAGAGAGAGCTTTGTTAACTCACTGATGCAAAATGGACATAATTTGGTTTTTTCTACTTCATATGTTAAAAAGAAATTATCTACAAAATTGTATCTATCTACTAAATTATCTGTTTAAAACCCTTCAGATTCTGCTTGTCCTTTCATCTTCCCTATCACAGCCTCTGCCCGGAGAAGTCCAAATCCCCAATCACAGTGACAAAGCCAAAGGCTCAACTGTCTGGCACGACGTTTATCCCTCATCCATCTTAATTAAGGGAATAGAAGGGAGCTGCAATCTGCTGCTGCCGTTAAGGCAGATCCCTTCCGCAAACACGGCAAACAATGATTTTATTTGCCTACCCTGAATTGCTGCCATGAGCTCCTGTGAGACTTGTGCAACGTGAGATTGGGAGAGAATTGTTCCACCGCCCTCCGCTGAGCTTTAACTTAACCTCTACGTAATATTTAACCTTAAACAGCAAACAAATCGGAGCAGCTCCCTGCCTCTGCCTCCCTGAAGTGCCTTGCTTCTTTTAACTGATTCCTCTTGGATTTGGCAAAGCCATCGGGGCAAATGAGGAGGCACTTGGTCACACTTCTTTATACCCTTAAGATGTTGAAACAACGAAACACAATTCACATGCTGTGGAACAGGTGGACGACACCACCCAACCCAGCAATTCCTGGGTTGAGGCATTTTCAGTGACACGATCCTAAACGATGACCATTGTCACACTCCTCAGTGAACACAATGACTTCTCTATTCCCATAGGAATCATATGGGCAAAGAAGATGTACACATTGCATCACTGCAGAGCTGTAATTAGCACAGAATCAAGGAATCATTGAGGTTGGAAAAGACCTCTGAGATCATCAAATCCAACCTGTGACTGATCACCAGCTTGTCAACCAGACCAGGGCACTGAGTGCCACATCCAGTCATTCCTCAAATGCCTTCAGGGATGGGGATGCCACCACCTTCCTGGGCAGCCCATTCCAACGTCTAATCACACCTTTAGTGAAGAAATTCTTCCTGATGTCCAACCTGAACCTCTCCTAAGGCAGCTTAAGACAATGTCCTCTTTTCCTGGGAGCACAGTCCAACCCCCAGCAGGCTGCACCCTCCTGTCAGGTACTTGTGGAGAGTGGAGCAGGTCCATCAGAGGCTGCAGAGATGAGGAAGGGCCTGGAGCATCTCCCTGCCCAGGAGAGACTGAGGGAGCTGAGGCTGTTCTGCATCAAGAGGAGCCCCAGCTGAGAGGGGCCCTCAGCCCCGTGTGTCCCTGTGTGCAGGGAGGGGCAGAGCAGGGCCCGGCTCTGCTCCAGGGCCCAGCAATGGCCCCAGAGGAACAGGCAGGGACTGACCCCAGGAAGTTCCACCTGAACATGAGGAAGAACTTTTTCACTGTGCAGTGACCGAGCAGTGGAACAGATTGTCCAGAGAGGCTGTGAAGTCTCCCTCACTGGAGATATTCCAGAGCTGTCTGGACAAATCCTGTGCCCTGTGCTCCGGAATGGCCCTGTCTGAGCAGGGAGATGGGACCAGGTGACCACCGTGGTCCCTTCCATAACTAACCACACTTTCTCTGTCTCCCCGTATAAAATTAGCGACAATAACAATTTCTTGTTACAAATAGCAATTCCTGCCCTATAAATAAGAAGAGGGAACCTCTCTCCCTTGAAGACACGGAGGACAGAGTCAGAAAATTGTATCTGCTCCCTTGGGATACAATTTCTGAGCTCAGTAGGAAACCTTGTCATTGAGCAGTCAGGAGAGGGATTTGCCCCTGGGGCAGCAAACCCAAATGCTCTCCCAGAGGTGTTTAGGGGACAGCACTCGCATTTCGGGCTCAGAAAAGCCACAGGGACAGCAGAAACCGTTAAAAACCCCAAATTTGCCAACTGATACCGCCAGAGCTGGGTGTAGTCCCTGTCCTACAAAGGCTCCTTGTTCCCAGGCTCTTCTGTTCCCCACCAAGGGCTGCAGCACAGCACCCACCTGGCATCCACCCAGCACCCAGCCCAGCGTGTCGATTCCGAAACAGGCTCCCCAGCCACAAGAAAAGTCAAAAGGGTCTCAGTAAATGCCCCTGAAAAACAAAAAAATCTGTATTTTGACTGGGAGAAGGGGGGAGGGGGAGAAGAAACAAAATCCCTACTAAGGCATTAACTTTTCACTCCATGACTAGAAAAACATGGTGCTGTATTAACTATGCACATTAGGGATAAAAAGTCCTTGTCTTGGTTTTAAGTCTCCATGGAAGCCTTACTGAACAGTAGCCACATGATCTTTGATCAAAAACATTATTTATCGAAGTGCTACATTACAATTACAGCACTTGATCAATAGAGAGAGAAAAGGAAAAAATAAGGTGTCAGAAAAGGGGCCCTTCCTTCATGTTTTGTTAAATGTGCACCTCGATATTCAAGTTTTACTAAAAAAGCTGAATACAAACCCAAACAACAGACACACCAGTGGAGTAAGACAGAAGAAAGTAAAGAAAGTAAATTGTTCTCTAATACCATATAATGCTGAGCATCATCTGGGTTTGCATGAACATGTGGTCCCTGCCAGGGTCAGATTCAGGGTTATATTGTATAGATACATAAATATTTATAGAATCTGCATAGCCAGAGATCCCGATACTTAGGGGTCCATAAAGTCTGGCTATCTAGAGGTCCATAAAGTCAGGATATCTTGCAAGGTGAGCACTCCACCCAACAAGGGCAGGGTTTATTTGGCATTTCCCTCCTGGAAACAAAATAGGTCCTAATTCTTAAGGCTGGAGAAAAAGCAGCTTCATATAAACCTGCTTTAATAACAAATCCATCTCCCCACTGTCATCTCAGGGCAGAAACACCAGTTTTTGTCATTCAAGCGCAATAATCTGGACTTTGGAGTAATGAAATATTTGCTGAAGATAGCAAGTAATGAAAAATACTAACAATATTAGACACAGGCACTGATACAGCCCATCTGGATATGGCAGGAAGACTCTAGAGTGAAAATATTGAATAATTCAGCGTCAGAAAAAGGGATTAACAAGATGCTATTTGATACGAAGCCTGAAACTGTAAAACCTCCCCAGCTGAAGAATCCCAGCATTTTGCAAGTGCTGGTGAAAAGCAGTTGGTGCCTGAGCCTTGCTGTGGGAGTCCTTTGCGTCAGGCCTGCACGAATTCTTCCCACATTAGGAATCAGCTGGATAATCTCCATGTGCTGCTCCCTCTCTAACCTTTCCAGGCACTGGGGAGGCAAGAATGCAGAGGAAAAAAATCCTGGCTGCTGCATTCACACCTACTCCAAACTCAGATGGCAGAGTGGCGATAATTGCACATATCATAGGTTAAAAATGATCAGAAGTGAATAATGAGCAGAAAAATAAATCTTCCCTCTCTCCTTAATATAAATCCTTTTTTTTGCATATAAAACTTCTAGAGCCACAAAATACAACCCAATTACTTTAAAATCAGTGTACTGGAAACTGAACATTGTGAACTCAATCAGAGAATCTATTTCTTTTGTAAAGTCCATTTTAATGGCATTTGGTTACTTCTCATTAATACCGTTCCAAGTAGGGGGTAAATATAAATATACTTATATTTTTCTCCCCATTAATACTGTTTCAAGCAGGAATAGGGAGAAAAAGGGAATATAGTTAAAGTTTACATCCCATTAGCACTGTTCCAGGTAAAAATATGAATATGGTCTGTTTGCAAATGTCGTTTCTCACAGGCAGATAATTGCACCCTAATTCTTACACAAATCGAGTATCCCTTTATCCTGGCTCCACAGCACAGGAGTTAAGAGTGTGGGATCTGCCAGTGCAGCTGGGTCCCACCTAGGATAACCCCAGGTCTGGCACACACAGGAGAAGCAGCGGAGGCTGCGTGCACAGGGAGCTTTGCCCCTCCGTGCTGTCCCGAACCTACTGGAAGTGCAGGACATGCATGATCATTCCAGTTAATCGATTTTTTTAACTCAACTCAATGGCTCTTTGTTTGGCTCTGGAAACATTCAGCAGCATCCACTGCGATTCCAGCAGTGTGGAGTCGTTCTGCTCACACCTCACAGGGCCGCAGTCCCAGCTGCTGCTGCCAGGGCTGAATTCAGCTGGGAGGACCCTGGGCATTAGCACAAAGTCCTGGAAAGTAACATTCAACTCTTCTAGATGCTGCCTGCATTTCCCTCTAACAATCCCATAATCAGGATTAAAGAAATAAGAAAATATAAAGGCTTTCAGCTTCCCAGGCCTTCAGGTGGCAACTCTGACTTCCCCAACAAAAGCAAAACACATACATTGCACAATATTGCTCCAGAAACCAAAAAGCAACTCCGGCTGCTGTTCCTAAGGTTTCTGTGCAAACCACCACCATTGGGAATGCAAATAGCAGGGCCATGTCTACAGAAAGCTCTCTGCAATTCTTTCCAAAGCAATTCAAGCAATCAATTCCTTTTTTTTTTTCTGGCAGAGATGCTGCAGATGCACATCAGCTGTGAAGGGCAGCAGCAGCTCCGCTTGGCCGCTGCCTGCGCTCCGAGGCCTCTCCCAGGAACACAGCTCCTGGCTTTTTTTTTTTTTTAAAAGCAACTGAGAGATCCCCACTGGGATGTTTGAAAAGGCAAATAAACAGCTGCTCAGACAACACATCTGCTGTGTGTAGCTGCCATGGCTGTACTCCTGTGACAAATGAGATGCTGAGAAAGGGACTGATGATAAAATAATCTGGTGCAGACTCCTTTAGACCAAGGGTCATCCAATACCTGTCTGAGGACCTTGGGGCATACCTGAGCCAGGGAGAAATTTCCTACTTTTGCAGTTTTATGGAGAATTGAAAAAGAAATTAGCAAGATGTAATAAATTAACTTGCATTCAGAGCTCCCCTGAAAGCTGAAGCGTGGTTCAGGAGGATGGAGTAGGATGCTTACAGGCTGTACCATGCACCAGTACAAGGTGATGATCCCATCCACATCCCACCTCTAAGGGTTACAGTCCATAAAAACAAGCTGAGATTCCAACATAAAAGTTCATCTGGACGTTTCTAGCTAATCTAATTAAAGAGAAACCAGAGTTTTAAAACACCGTTCCAAGTTCACGTCAAGAAGTTCCCTAGATCTGGGATAAAATATCCCTGGAGGGATAAAGCACAGTTCTCCAGGTACGGCACGAATTGAATCATGGCGTGATTGGGATCAGAAGGGAACTTCAGAGGTCATCTAACCCAACCACCTGCCCTGGGCAGGAGCACCTTTCACTAGACCTGGCTGTGCAACCTCTCCAACCTAACCTTGAACGCTCCCAGGGATGGAGCGGCCACATCTTTTCCTGTGTGAACAAATTTTTCCAACCTAAACCTCCCCTGGCACATCTTGAGGCCATTTCCTCTTGTCCTCTCGTTCCCTGGGAGCAGAGCCCGACCTCCATCTGGCTGCCTCCTCCTGTCAGGAGGTCCCCCCAGAGCCTCCTTTTCTCCTGGCTGAGACCCCCCAGCTCCCTCAGCTGCTCCTGGTGCTCCAGCCCCTTCTCTGCACATGTTCCACCCCTCAATGTCTTGTTGAGGTGTGGCACTCTGGGTTCTCTCTGGAGCACCAAGCTGAGCAGAAGTAGTTTTCACCTCAAATATTGTATGGAGTCAATCAGAAACAGAATGGAATTGCAGCATGTGGAACTCTTCCTCAATTAACTATACAAAACTATGGATTTTGAGAAGCTCAGTCTTGAAACTAAAGAGCCAGAGTGCAAAATTTTCATAAGCTCAGCTCTGTTGAAAAAGCAAGTTCTTATAGGGAAAAATGTGCTTTATAAGAGAATGCGGGGAAACAGAGGAAAAATATAAAGAAAATCACCTGTTTTTAAACAATTGGAATCTTATTACTGGAAAAATTAGTATGGCATTTAAAGAATATAATTTATGACAAATAATAAATAAATATGCAAATATTTTAAAATATCATTTATCACCAAAAGGAGCATATTGCAACCATTCCAAGGAGCACCACAACAACAAAATTTTCCTATGAAATCCCAGTGGAGGAAAAAGAAAATCCACAGGATTTACATCAAATACACTTTAAAAGGACGCGCCTGGTCTCAGTACACACCTCAAACTATGTGCAACTAGTGAATGATGTCACCGTGTTTAGAGGGCAGTAACAGCTTGTCTTGACAGCCATCCCCAAAAGTCCAATTTGGACAAGACTCAGGAATCTCGTGCAACAAAAAAACTCTCAAACAATAGCCCGAAGCTGTTCAAGAAAGGTAAATTAGGAAAACAGAGAAGCTGCAGGAAAAAAAAAAAAATTTAATTTTGCTCCGCTTCCGCTCCTGCCGTGCGAGGATGACAGCAAAGGCATTCCCAGGAACGGGAGGTTCCACGCACTTGTCCTGCCAGAAACACTTTTCAAGCAGAGAAAGAGATCAGCGGGTCCAAGTGAGCTGCTGGTTGCTCCATTCTCTAAATCAGAAGTTGCAGCACAAAGAGCTGTGTCGCTGCCTCTGAAAGACAAACCTGAGCTGAACACAATCTGGTCTTAAATATGCAGAGGGAAAGCAAAGGGAATGCAGAAGGTGTCTGGAGGAGAGAAGAACAACAAATAAAAAGAAGGAAAAAAAATCTCCAGAAGTTTGGCATCTAAACTTCCAGAGTTTATTCAATTTATTTCAACCACAACTCAAAAGGTCAAATCTGCAAACAGTTTGCAGAGCAATGCAACCCAAAGCTCTGCTCTGAAGATCCCTTTCTTGGGAAATTCTAGGAAGAGAAGGAAAAGCAAAAATATAGCCACTTTATCTTTCAGGCTGCCTGATTTGTGACTATTTGGGACTGGTGCTGGCAGAGCAGAAGAAATTCTGGATTACCTCCACTTCTTCCAAGAGGCCTGGAAGCAGACAAAGCAGAACAGCAGCCGTCCAGCTGCTGGAGTGAAGGAATGCAAACTTCTGTTCCAACAGCAAAAAAAATATAACAGATATGATTCAGGATTTTTTTCCCTCAAAAACAGCTGCAGATCTTGCGAAAGGAAAACAAAAGACCGGAGTGCATCCCTGCCCTCCACCTCATCCCAACACACACAACTCGCCAGGACACCGGGGCTTTGAGTAACCTCACCTAGTGGAAAGGGAACTAAGGAGAGGAACTACAAAGGTGCTTTTTAAGGGAAAAGAAAATGAAAAATTAGGAAGGAATTCTTCCCTGTGACGGTGGGGAGGCCCTGGCACAGGTTGCCCAGAGAAGCTTCAAGCCCCACCCCTGGAAGTGTTCCAGGCCAGGTTGGACAGGGCTTGGAGCAACCTGGGATAGAGTAAGGTGTTGCTGCCCATGGCCGGGGGTGGAATGGGATGGTCCCTTCCAACCCAAACCATCCTGTGCATGGTCCCCAGAAGAAGTGAGTGGCCACCACCAGAGCAGAATTCCCAGCAAACCATTTGTGACGCCTCTCTCCATCCAAGAGCCAAGCAAGTAGACACCCTATTCCTGAGAAAAGTAGAATCTAAGAAAAAAACCAATTCCCCAAACTTCCTTCTACCTTCCCTTTCATGGAGATCTCTCTTCTCCACCTCTGGAAATCTACCCTAGACAGAGATGCTCCCCCTGACACTGCTAAAGAGAAGTATAAAATGACCTTGGTCCAATGTGACACATTAAGCAACGTATCAAAAACTAAACAGCATGGAAATCTTTCAAATAAATAACAGGATCTTTGGTGGAATAACAGGATTGGAGGTGGAATGTAATAGTCTTCATATCAATTTTCTGAAATTAATGTGGTCACCAACGTGGGTCACCACAGGAACCACCATTGGAGAGGAGAGGAGAGGGGAGGG